>DWLS01002538.1:0-17872 GCA_018246255.1 Pachliopta kotzebuea | reverse complement strand
TATTAATATATTTATATTAAATATATAACATTTGTTTTATGTATCTAATTTAATGTTGTGTATGTACTATGATATAACCTAATATTCTTTTCATATGTATTGTTACACACCTTTTATTTTAACTTCTCTATGCACCTGCCTACCTCATAACATCTCTGCACCACCCAAGGTAGACTAAGATAATGCCAATGGCATTAAGTCTGTCCTTTACACTAGGTGTAAGAAATAAATAAATAAATAAAAAACATAAACATTAGGTACAGAATAATTTAAAGTGTTAATTACCCTCTTTGACCCGTAACCTTGGATCCGTTTTAATTTATTAAATAAATATTTCGTATTAGTTACAGATTGAATGAGATATTGGATTACAGAATTTAGTTTTTTTTACATGTGTTGCAGACTGGTTTTTTTTTAAAAAAAACTTTACAACCTACTACTTAAGTTAGGAAAACGAATCCATTGGTAAAATTATAAAACCAAAATCAAAATTTACTTATTTTAAAACGCGAAGTCGGTATGCCAATACCGCATGCCCAATTGAAAATATTTAAAATTGATTAATAAATATTTATAGTAAAGAAACTTGTAAAGTAAAACTTAGAGAATTGTAAACTTTTGTACAATCACAATTTATATTTAAAGTTATATGGGCATAATAACAAATATAAACTAATAACAATAATAATGCAGGAACGGTTTGAAACTTCGTAGCCAATGAATATTTATGTAAGAGGGTCCCTATCAGTGCCACTTGCTAATAGCAACAGTGATCATGTAAAGGGGACAACCCCCAATAGTTTCAACCCTTTTTCTCTGACCCCCGTCCTTTTAAAGTAGACAAAAATTCGTAACGTTTGTGTTCAACACATACGCATTCGAAATGTTTTGTTTGATAATTTATATGAACCCGAAAAATGCTGCCAACGAAGTGGTTAGCCTTTTTGGTTATTTAGTAGCGAAATCGTTTGTATTGTTAACATTCATGCAACGTACAGTAAGCTGCAGGAGTGTATTGCAATACAGCGAGCAAAGAACTTTTTACTACAATTTATTTTTATTTTAGGCAAATCATATCTTACTGTTTGACTTACCTATACATAGGGATAACAAAAAATGCTTCATACAAGTTATTCCAATTCACTGGATTTGTGCTGTACCGTTCCAACGGTGATGCTATGTTCAGCAGTAGAATGCCAAGGTTTGATAATAATGATAGTGATGATTAGTTTGCTGAATTCATATCGTAAAAATATTAATACACGTTAATATTTAATACAAAACTACACAAACATTATCGTCCAATAGTCCGGTTAGTAAATCCAATTTAAACAATAAAGTTCTATTAGTTCCATTTGTCTCATTAAACAGTTATTTGTTCATCTCCTTTGGTCGGATTATTTGACCTCGAGCAACAAAGCACACGGGAAAATATTCTATTGAAGTTATAACTGTCGTCACTTGAGCCGTTCATATGTGCCCGCATGAGGAAGTTGCTTATTGATTGAATGATGTATTTATGAGGGACGATTATCATACTGCGTCATCACCTCGTTTCAAATTCTTGTATACACAGTATTACTTTCAAGCTATAATTTCGGAAATTTACTAACCGCGTCTATTTCGGATAAACTCATTCCGTTAAGTGCTGTTAAAACATCCCTAATCCATTAAAGATTTATTGTTGGTTATAAACTGGCTTCTATTGATGCATATGCTTCAGAACTCATATCAGAACTAAATTTCTGTTACTTTTTATTACGTCATCGTGTTGGATTATTGTCGTTTAACTAGAACTTTTGCGTAACAGCGAGCCGTTAAGCTTAAAAATTCCCGTTTAAATGACGCAACGCCAAATGCATGGCGTGGAAAAAGTTTTGAAAGTGATCTGACCACATTATAGAATGAGGGAACTCTTTTAAAAGCTGTGCAAAGTATCCATCTTGAGATTATTACTAAGAGACATTGTCAAAAAATGCTTCACAGGTATTTTACTCGCTTCATAGCTTTGTAATAAATTATCGCTTTAATTTTAATAAAATTGAATAGTTTCATGGTGAGTATTGCTTCATTTTTATTTTTCATAACAGCAAATAAAATACCGGTGATTTATCAAAATTATTATGTTCATATTCAAAATAATATTCTGTAATTACTCAAGATCTCATCATTACAAGGTAGCAGCTTATCTGTTGTAAATAAAATTGAAAAATTAATAAGAAAAATATTAAGATCTATAAAGATATTCCTAAATAATGAATGATGAATGTCTTTTTCATTGTTACTCGTGTTTCCAAACTTTTTTTTATCTTTAAGTCAACGAACATTATTACATACATAATTAGTGTCTCTACCGCCATTCGAAGCAGCAGAACTTAAAATGATTGAGAGGCGAATATGTAAATTAAACATGGCAATGCACATAGTTAATCTAAATAATTCGTTGTTTTTAGATATGAATTCATGAAAAAAAAATGAAATGTAGTTAATTACAGTAAGGTCTAATGGTCATTTGTTAATGGAATGTACGGCAAGTATATATGCATAACATTTAGATGTTAGGAGTAATTAAACTGTAATATTTTGAAATATGAAGAACTATACTTGTTTAATTATTTCGTGAAATAGTGTGATACAGTGCAACCCAAACGTTTGGATAAAAAATCCAGGATATAGATTTTTTTGATTAAAGATCTGTTGTTTTTATTTACAAAGCCAGCAGTAGATCCTACCCGGTAAGTTTTTTGGAGAGTTTCGCTGCCGAAGTATTGTTTTTAAACAAAACAATATTGTATAGTTGTGCACTTTATGCTGTATAATAATTGGAAAGTATTGTCTATTGTATTTCTACCCGCAATAAAAATAATCCATTATATTAATTAGTAAATATGAATATTCTTGTTACTCTTATTTTGGAGTTAACGGTAACGTTATTATTCATGTTAAGGTAATGTTCATCTGTATAAAAAAATTTATTAAAAGCTTCTTTTAAGTCAAAGTAATAAATTTCCAACATGTAAAAACATATTAATTTATAACAATTTCAACAGTTTATCTTATATAACAGATTTCGTGCATCAAATGGTATTTTAATGTAACAAATATAATCCATAACAAAAAAGGATGAATTTTAAACCTAGCTTAGCTAAGGATACAAAATCTAGTATTGGTTTATTATTTATTAAAACAAAGTGGTTCTTTACCATGATCCAAGCCACATTTAAAGGATTTGTACGAGTTTGGATATAACACAGAGGTCGTTTTGTTTCTCTTTTTATTTATGGTGTTCTTAATTCTCTGTATATTAAGTTTCATAGTTAATTTTTTATCCTCTTGACTAGTTAGACCCAAACATACAAGTTCATAACATATTTATTTATTTAGTTTCACTATTGAAATAAAATAAGTAAAAATTTATTAAATTTTAAATTATCATAGTAATACTTTACCTTAACTTATTTATACCCTTTGGTAAACAAGTATTATCCACATTGTTAATTTTTGTATATAAATTAGAACTTCCAAAAGTCACCTTTGGACATGATAAAAAAACCAAAGTCATTCGCTATCATTTCTATACCTAAATGTACCTGCTATTTCGAATATAGAGCAAACTGTTGTGGCAGGCAATATAACTTCTCCAAAAAACTTGAATTAGTGAAAAGAATAAAACTGAATATGTATGTATTACGGTCATAGGCAGATGGTTGATGCTAGCACTAAACAAAAGCTGCATTGCAGCGTTGTCATTAGTGACGGCACAATGGTTTTAGCAAAAGTATTGTTCCTATTATTGTTACAACATCATCATGTACAGCGTAGAACTTGTATTACCTCTTTTTGTTGCTAATTTTATTTTTTACAATCACAGTCTAGTACTCTGGTACACTTTGCGTGAGAAAGAATCGAAATGTAGTTGTCACTTTGCAGACCGTGAAAGATTTTTTTTCACAATCTTACGAAAAGATTGCCTAATGTGTTAAATTCTAAATATTAACTAATTTCAGTTTAGTCTCAAGGTCTGTTAAAAGTAAGATTAGACTTGCACACATTTTATTACACATGCAATAAAGGAAACAGCGAAGGTTTTTAAGACAGACAGACACTACAAACCTAGTTAAGACTCAAGTTTTTTCTTGTCTTATTTTTTATTTTACATGAGTTAGCCACTTACGTAAATCTTTAAAGCTACTTAACAATGTTATGCAAGGATTTTCCTTCAGGTTAATTACATTACCTTTGAACCTAACAGCAACGTTTATCTGATTACCGGCACTTAGCCTTCGAGCGCAGTGACGTAAATTCTTTCAGCGAATGAGCAACTCCACGACCTTGAAAACGTAAAACAAGCAGATGGGGTTCTAAAAATATCCGTAGGTCAGAGGTCAATATTACGTCCCTCAATATAGATTATAAATGCTGCGAAAAGATATAAAGAGTATATTACATAATAACCGTTTAAAACAAATAATTACTTATTAAGCATTGCCCTAGTAACAGTGATAATAGATCTGAAAAGTAGTAAGTACAAGAACATTATGTATGTGCACATTATTACATATTTATAATTATTATTGCAATGTTTAAATATTTTCTATTTTGTCAAAAAACTTACAGAGTAACTATACTTTTTACATTATTAATTTATTTTTAATGCGATAGTTGTGTACTCGGCGCGTCATATAAAACATGATTGGTTTCATACTTTCTCAACCATCATCATTACATTTATTCAACTCTGGTATATAGAAATGTTGTATTATAGTTTTTCGCGTATGCTTTTAACATAGTTTTAAATCGATTTTTTACAGTGGTGCAATGATAACTGTTATGATATAGATTTCCTTATATTTATACCGGTTGACCTTTAAGAGTTTCTCGGTTAAGAGTTCGACAAAAATGTGGAATGTTCCGAGTGAATATCATACCCTGTCTCCCCTTGAAAGTGGATATGTAAGGTATTGTCTGCACACAAATACGTCTTTTTTTAGAATTTTACCTGCATTGATACAAGAGACGCCAGGTGGTTTTGGCATGCCTGCAAAGATGCACCTGTGCTTTTTGTAAAGTCGACAACCGTAGCAATGTCCAATGCTGCCAGTACACTCGTGTGGAATTTGAATCCTATAAACCGCATATTATGAAAGTTCGATGAAACTGCCAGTTGAATATATTCAAATAATCAATCAGCCACTCTAGCTTCTATCGCTTTGCCGGTTTCAGAGTTCTTGTCTGATTAATACACATGAAATATAATTCTGTTAAATGCCGTGATAGAAGAGAATAGAGTCATCCTAGTGTTAGGAGGTGACTCTTCTTAGTGAAGATAATTAATTCTTAGTACATCAGATATTACCATAAATAGTTACAATTTTTAATTTAGTTTATTTCCTCCTTATAAACACAAATCATCAATAATTATCATGGGGTTTGACTCCCGAACTGGGGAAACTTCGTATTTCGGTATTTGCTTTCAGTTACAATTTTATCGGCAACAATTTTTTTTAAGAAAAGGTCAACGCAATTGATTTTTTTAAAATGTTTCAGTTCATTTTTAGATAATCGAAATAATATTAAAAGTATTACGAGATAGGACAATGTTTCTCTCTGCAACTGACATGTGTTCATGACCCATTTAGTTAGTAAAATTTAAACTGAAATTATCATGTTTAATTTAGTTATTTGCTGTGATTTGTAAATAATAATTACAACGTAAAGTATGCGCTTTTGTACAAACAATTTATTCATAGTTTTAGGTTTAATACGTTTCTTCTATGATTGCGCGAAAATTACTGTTCATTATATTATTATCCGGATTACGGGCAGTTTCGTTCAGCGTTTGACAGCAATGCAAATGATTTTACTCGTAATTAAACAACTACGGATGCATTTGTATCACAACAGTGAAAGTTAAATACGCAACGTATAGCTTCATTACTTCCACTCTACAATTGTCACAATACGTAATAGGAACGTACATATAATAACAATCAATCAACTTTCCTCTTTTAATAAAACCTTTTGAATTAAAATAAATCCCTTAGTATTAATAGACAGCAAAATATTTTTCTTCCTGTTATGCCTCTTTTTGTTTATATTGTTTCTCGTAGGTATTAGGAATGTCCATATAAAAAGCTATTTAATTAAGTGTAAGTAGTCACGCCCTCTACAGATGGAAGTTAGTGCTCTGTGTCATTCTTTGATTTAACGATGACCTTTAGATATTTCGGCTTTTACTCTGAATCAGGTTAATCAATGTGGACTTGTACATATAATACGCGTATAAAACTACCGTAAAAACGACCAACTACTTAAGAAATTCTTTAAATAAATTATCTTTGCTATCATTAAATGCAATTAAAACTATGTAACCTTCAATAAGGAATGTTGAGGCTGTAATTGAAAAAAAAATTATTAATTTAGCTTAAATTTACATCTACAAACAAAAATTAAATATGTGATGTAATGTACCTTATATCTATGATTTTTGTTCATCTTGTTGATGGTAGACCTCTGTTTCCGGATACCGTCTAGGTAAGTAACATCATTACTTAAGAGAATGCCTTGTGGCATTATGTCCGCCTTTTTCTTTACTGTATCTCTCTTATTAATTTCTCTTGTTTTGTTTGTGTAGAAAAATATAAATATTTAACTAAATAAATACTGATTTGGTTTGAAGGAAGTTGTGACCTAGTATAATGCAGTAACGAGACTTGGTAGCTTATGTCTCAATTGCGACGAGCGCATCATGGTGCTGTGGGTATCACCTTAACCAGCGCCACGTCCTTATAAGCAAGGATATCATACCATTAGGTAAACATCTCGCTCGTCTGATCGCTATCTAGTAAAAAACAAACGCAAAACAAACGGTCCATAATTACTTAGCTTTCTTTGAAGAATGTTATTATTTAATATAGTTTTTATTACTGTACTACAGTCTCTTGGTATAATGTGACATGTGGCTTTTATTTGGATGTGATGAACGCACAACCTTTTGTCAATAAAATATGCAACACATGTATTTTAATATTTGCTAATAATAAAAATGAATGAATTGACAAACGTTCTTTTTCAAGTAACAAACTGCCAAACTATAATAGATTCGTGTTAGACTCTTGCCAAGTCATCATGAATGGAATAATATAACAGGTTTAATGGTGTAACGTAAGTTCGCGTGTCATTGATCTATTGGACATATTCAAATGGGAGTCACTAGAACTCCATCGATTATAAAAACTTAGTCTATACCTTTTTATATTTATCGAGGCAACGAAATGAGTAAGGCGTTCATCTGATAATAAGTCATACGCTTGCCCATAATAATGTGCTTTTAGTTGAGGTAATACCATCATCTTTATGTATAAACCACATTGCGCTCGTAGATTTGAGACAAAGTGTTAAGTGTCGTTGCATAATTTTTTTCAAGTCGGAACACAGTTGTTGCCGGAACATAATATGTCCGCACTACTATTAGGCTGCATAAGTGGGGCAGCGGTGGTACCTATCTCGTCGGTCTCCGGCAAAAGACCTACCAGAAATAAGATTTTTCTATAAAAACACATCTAAATTTCATAAAAAA
Organism: Pachliopta kotzebuea; assembly: GCA_018246255.1. Taxonomy (NCBI): domain Eukaryota; kingdom Metazoa; phylum Arthropoda; class Insecta; order Lepidoptera; family Papilionidae; genus Pachliopta; species Pachliopta kotzebuea. Next base: position 10,293 of record DWLS01002538.1, on the reverse strand, counting down.
GGTGATTTAAATATACGAGGTATTTTTGTGTATCATTTTATTTTCCTGTAAGTATAGTGCATTAATGAAAATTGACTTCTCTGATTAATTTCTATTATTACTAGCTATGAATACGAGTTGTAGAGAAATTACATGCTTATATTATACAACTTTACGTAGCGTAGTGAATCAGGGATTTTCTCTTTGTACGTACGTGATGGGATACGCCTGCTCATAACAATGGAGGGTAAGTTAGGAGCTTAACACATCACCATATTGTGCTTGTTGCCTTGGGACTATTGCTTATGTATCGTTGCCCCTGTAATTACCTAGTAAAACCGAACTCTACGTTGAAAAATAGAAAAAGGCGCTGCTATGCTATTGCTTAACATAGTAACAGTTTACATAAACTATCTTCAGCAATAGAGACATACTAGAGTTTTACCACAGGTAGCACATTCAGTGCCGTTAGCTTTGTTCTTTTATAGAACTAATACAGTTTTAAAGACGAGTTTTGTTTACAATTTACACAATTACGTCGCTTGATCATTTAAATTTCCCAACGTAGAGATCGAACTCTAAACTAATTTAGACGTCAATCATTATATAACTGCTCTATTACAAAACGCGGTCGATAATACTGAGACATTTTCTTAAAAACTACTGCCTGTTTCTGTCATTATGAATCTTGAAAGGGAAGAATTTACCGTTAATAAACTGCTTTCACATATACTATTTTGTATCTTGTTAAGGAGTATGTTGATGTTATCAATAATGTAAAAATAACGATAGTGAATAACCTGACTCATAATGTAATATTAATAAATTTATTAAATATTTAGCTCAAACATTTAATTTCATTACCATTTGCATGTTAATACATGTTCATAAAAATAATAGTGTAGTTTAAATATCATCATCATGCGATAGATGTCCACTGCTGGATATAAGCCTCCCCTAATGATGGAAGGATTTGGGCCGTCTCCCACCACGTTGGCCTAATGTCTGTTAGTAGGAAGACAGAGCCTTGTGTGTTGATTACCAGGGTGCACCACGAGCAGGTGAGGTTGGCTTGAATACCAAGAGTTGTAATGTGGGATCCACTTCAGTCTTAATATCAATATTATGTAATATTATATTGACATTATATAGATTATTTACTGAATTGTTTCGGTCAAAAATTTATTTGAGTTGTGTAGATCAAATTCTCAATAGGGAATGGTACTACTTAAAAAAGTTAAGACCCTGTAGAAGTAAAACTTGTCATAGTGGGCAATTTTCCGTTTAACTCGCAAGTTCGTCGGGCCCGCCGGCGAATATTAATTTTAAAAATTCATAACTCCACACTTTCCGTTTGTTCAAAGTGCTAGAACGGGGTCGCTGCGATAACGAGCAGGATATTAACCGCAATGTAAACGAATCCAGGAAATTTCATTTTATTCGACAATTATGATTTTTCTTACGATGTCGATAAAATATTGCTAATTTTTAAATATACCCCTACAGTTCGCCAAATTTTCAAAATTTCAGATAGTTTTTGTGTGATATAATTACATGTTTTACAATTCGAAGTGACATGGAACAGTGGTATAAGTTCTAATAAAGTTAAACATCGTGTGGAGACATGGAACATGATGTTTCAATAGCAACTTTCGAGGTCATACGACAACCGCCGATCTGTACTTGATCAATGTGATGAATTTGCCTTGACTTTTACCTCGCGAAAGAATGTCTCGAGGCCCTTTTGTAAGAACTTTAAGAAGGCTATTTATGTAGGTGTGTACATATAAATACAGCCTTATTTGCAAAGTAGCGGTCACTTTAAAAAGTAATTTTTTTCGCCGTGAAAATAGTTACATGTTAAACAAAATTAGTTATGTTTTAAATTACTCACATAAGAAATCAGAAAATATAAATATAGAGTATTGGATTTATAGTTATTTTTTGAACAACCAAGTTAAACGTAGAAAATAATAAAAACAGTGGTGGATGCCAAAAGCGCGGTTATAGAAAATGTGTTAATAAGACCTGTGATAATAAATATAGTATTTTTTTCTCTTACTCAAAATTCTGAAAGTCTTTCCAAAGTATCAAAATTTCACTTATGTCCACGTATTAGGTAATAATTTAAAAATAAATCTAGAGTATAGATTTGTATCTTTATTATATTGTCTTATTATGTGAAACACACAAACTATCAGGCTTCATCTTAATAAGAAAACTGTTACCATTTTTTAAGCAAATTTGTCAAATTTATGGAATGAGGTTAGTTAAAGAGGTTATTGGTGCATTAACCTTCGAACCGTTTTTTTTCATGTCAGTGTTTGACGTTTTTAATACTGATCTTTAATAGTGCATATTATTTAAATTAACTCTTAGCCTAAAGAGTTAGTCAATTCACGCTATGTACTTCCTCCCTGATGAGTCAGACACTACTCGTTCATCATCAGCCACTAATGAGCCTAGGCCTCACCTAATAATTGAGGTATTTGGGCTATCTTCCACCACGTTGGCCTAATGCGGGTTGGACGGGACAGTGTCTCATTATCATCAGTGTATTATTTTAGACATATAGTTAATATGTTTTTGTATATCTGTAGTGATATCTAGCGACGCGTTGGGCACGTCCAGAGGCGTGGGGCCGGTACCCACGCTGGTTTCGGAGTCAGCCTCAGGCGAAGTGGAGATGGTGCAGGAAAGCGAGGGGGGCCCGGGCGACGGCCTCATCGCGCCCCGGCGACTGCCCAATCCCTGCCTCGAGAGCCCGCAGCGTATGGACTTGCACCGAGAACTACTCTTTAATCAGAGGATGTGAGTGATAACATTTTACTTCCAATGTAGTTTGATATTTTAGTTTCCTGTAATCACGATAGTCATAGCTAACGTAACGTGAATTTATAAAATTAATTTTACTTAGTTTTAATTTTAACGTACGTGAACTGCTCTGAACTTATAACCTAGAGAAGGTCGCAAGAAACCACAGGATATGAGCAGTTCATAACCGATTAATGATGAGATTTTTGAAGGGCAAGATTTACAGTAATGAACTTCTATGGCCTGCAGATGATGAATGACTATTTCGATTGCCGCACGATTTATGGAAATGTTTAGGTTAATAGGTGCTCTAATTCTTTTTTACGTATAAAAACTATTATACAAAATAATTTAGATCGTATCAGGCTTCGCCTTTTATATTTCCTTTAGGGAAACTAATGGTGTGATAATAACAAGAATTTCTTGTAATTCTGTAATAAATATTTACAGTATACAAATTATTGTTTAGTTGAAAAGAATCTAGAAAAATTAAAATTACTGTAATAGATCCAAATTTTAAACATGAGGCCTTGTATATGAAATTAATTTTTGTGATATTACTTTATCCGCTCCTTTAAAATCGTTCATGTTTCTTTAGATACGTTTTTTATAATACTTAGTGTAACCTCTACAGTTATCACATTTAAGTTGTGTTATCAGTTATATTTTATCACTCAAGTTTCTTTCAAAATGTTGCACTATTTGCGACGCCTTCATCCATTGTGAGAAGAAACAATTCTTTACCGTGACGTACCTTTCACGAGAAGATGAAACTCTCTTTTAATAAACGTTGGCTAGTGCCTTCATTTCCCGAAGAAATGTAAAAGAATTTTTGTTGTTCTAGGTAATTGAGAATAGGCTTTTTATAGATAGAAACTGTGAATATTTCTACAAAGGTTTTGTTATATATTTTTTTTAATTAGAGCACCAATTCTGGCACTTAAATCATTACTTTTATTATAAGTAACGAATAGAATAAATTCAAGGTTAAAATTAAATTTTTGAAAATTTTTGTAATTGTCCTTTTTTTTTTTTAGTACATATTGTGAAAAATAATTGTTGTAAACTCTCACGAGAATCTTTGAACAATTGTATTTTATTCGGAATCATAGTGAGGAACACATTTACTTTGTCTAAATTAAATATGATTCAAAATATAAACTCATCGATTTGATTCACATTGGGACGGATATTATTTAGCGATGTATCATTTCCTGTTCTAAATTTCTTTTAGTATCGTTGGATTCGTAGAACCATTCGTGTTTTTGCTAACCCATCGTTCGGTCGGGACTTCTCAGAGCACAGGTGCGCAGCATCCTGTCGCGACTCCTGTGAACTCAACGTAATTATTTAACATCTGTCGTCCTTACATTCACATGAAGCACTGCATAATTCGAACTGAGAATTCTAAAAGTAGTTTCGTTTCAAACGGATATATGAATGTACTTTTTGTACTTAAAGTACAACTATTTGCCTTTTTTGCATTATCAAATGATTTCTATTTGATCCAGACCTTAGCAAAATTATAAGAAAGTCAAGGTTAGTTGTTACGTAGAAGACAAAGCGTTCTTATAATCAATATTTTCGATGGATACAAAATAAGATTTGGGTTGGCTGCTCCTTTGTATACGATTCTCCCAGGGTCGCAACAATAAATATTGATTAGAATTCATTTACCAGAATCAAACGGTATATACAACTAAACGAGGAGGTATGTAGTTAAACATCTAACTACTTCATATTTATCAGATTTAGTGTTGTGGCCTAATGGCGATTACGTCAAATTCATTTAAAGTAATCGTAACCGATAGAAAGTTATAAATAATTTTTGTGTGACATTATTTTGGCTTGTAAATATATCTTAGCCAAATTATAGTGTACGTTAAACATTATATTTAAAAATAAAATACCTGCACATAGTTGACTTGTTGAATCAGTTTATTTCCTCGTCATTTGCCCCTGTCTACGCTACGTTCCTGTGATTTCCGCCCCCGCCTGTTACCAGTTGCGGAAGGAAACAATTTCAATCCATAGCCTACAGGATTACTATGTACTACTATGTCCTGCTATAAAAAAAAAAAATAAACCAAAAATATCCACTCAACTACATCTGTTTACTTTGAAATTATCAATAATAAGAACTAAATATTTGTAACTATAGGAAAGGATTGGATTTTGTTAGTAACTGATTTTAAGTACTTTAAAGTTTATAGTACTTTAAAATTTTAAGGCAGTGTGTAATTGATATATTTTCAGTATTAATCTTAATGAATATTAATGGAAAACTAATGATGTATATACGCTTTGCTGGGAAAAATAAAACAAATATATCTTGATAGACTTTCATATAAACAGAAATCTGACTTTTATGGCAAACAGCCTAATATGTTCTGTTACATAAGTAAAACGTGTAAAAAGGGACGAAGTAGTTACGTTATCAATATTAGTTGTTGTTTGCTTCAGAAAATTCGCTGATTGCTTCCTAGATTTAGTGCAAGATATGCCGGTAGTCGGCGGCCTGATTCCAGAGAGTAAATAAAGTTACATTTCCATTACTGGATCGATGGACGCTGAGATGGCGGGGAGCAAGCGATTAACTCGAATTATATCGTTCCCAAGTAGAGTACCTAACGAAAGTTAAATTTAAATAATTATGAATTAAAAAGACATTGTACCATTTTCGTTAGACGAAGGTCTCATTACCGGAGACCGTCTAAGTAGGTGTCACCGCAGCTCCTATTCTTATCGCTAAATGGTAATGCACAAACATTGCTGTATTCCAGTTTGAAGGTCGTTGTAAACTAGTAAAATTACTGTAGTAAGGAGACTTAACACACCTTGTATCTCAAAGGGACAAGCACAATGTATTGCTGTGTATATTAACCAGAACCGCGTTGTTATGGGCAAGCGTATCACTTACCATCAATAGAACACCTTGGCCATTATCTTGTTGAATAAAAATATATTACAATGTATCGATTTCTCTCTTGCTCACAAGCATTATGAGATGAAAACCTAACAATTTTTTTATACTCTTAGAATCCCTTTACGGCCATCAGTTTGACACATGTTCGAAGTGAACGGTGCAATAAATATTATAAGACATCTGACGTCATAGCTAACATTGGTGGTGCATATGGTGGGAAGTTATTGGAATATTGCGTAATATAAGCTTTATGGTGTCCACATTATCAAATTTATTTAATAATGATAAACATGTAAATTAGCATGAAAACTTTTCGTTATCGCTGAAACAAACCATTACCTTATATGGTAGCGAAACTAGAATGTGATAAGATTGTATACCAGTACTACGTCGCATTGCTTATCAGTATAGATAACTGTTTCATAATGTAACAGCCGGTATGGATGAATTTAAAATTTTGTTTCCATTACGCTTATGTTCTATAAATTATATTTTATTACAATGTTTTCCTTTTTGATATTAAATTTAAGCTGGTAAATATATGAAGAATGAATAGACTTTTAACCATACACCTATTGCTTACTTAAGTGAACGCCTTACTCATCATGTGGTCTAGTCGAATAAAAAAAATTAGTTGAATAAATGTAATGAATTAAGTTAAAAACCTGAAAACCTAATTTCACAACGATGAGACTGTTTATCTTATAACTGCCTTGATAGTGTAGTGGTTAGTAGTTTGTCTTTAAGCACGGATATGTTTTCCGTTACGTATTCAGGATAACGTATGTGGTGAAATTTGGATGGTTGTTAAATTTTTAATAGCCTTTATGGTTGGTTGTTTACTTTCATCTTGTCTATCTGCAGTACATAACACTAATCTTGAGTTTCATTGTCACATAACATGATTAAAATTAGGGGTTAAGTTGGCGCATTGTAAATAAACAAACTATTGTTTATACATAAAATAGATTTCGTTAATCTAATGACCTACTCCGACTTTACCTTTCTATAGATTTATTGTTGTACCTATTATAATATATATGTTTATTGATTTTTTAAATTTTTAAAATTACAATGTTCAATTACTTTTGTTCATTTTCAGAGGTAAGAATGTTCTCAACCAAAAAAGTGAACTGCAAAAGGCATTGTCAAAACATAAAGAAAAGCAGCTTATGAACCAAGTTAAAGAGCACAGAGAAACACCAGGTAAATAAGACAATCATTATTTGTATTTTGTTTAGTTTATAGATTTTAATGTATATTTAGTTTATATTATTAGACGAAGGTTTAAATTTTTATGTCTCTTTTCGCAATGTAGGAATGCTGTAACATCAGTCACGTGACGCAAATTTGACCTTTGGGTTGTAAACGTTGTTAATGTTATAGGTCCTCAGTATGGTAACATTCTTACATATGTTATTTGAATGAGGCGAAATCCCGAGCATAATTATCTTTGTATGTAAATAATGATGTAAGAAATGACACAGTAAATGACAACACATTTGCTAAATTTTTAGTTTGTACAATGTTATCTACTAACTATGAATACAAAAATACTGTTTCATAAAAGTTTAAGCTAAGTGCTATTTCGTTACATGTATATTATTTCCACAGTTGTTTCCTCATGTAAAGTGGATAATATTTGTTTGTAAAATAGGTCTGTAAATTTATGATTTATCACATAAACCATTAATTTATCAGTGACGGGAAAATATCTATGTAAATGAAGATGCCGATTTCGTAACAAGAGGTGGTTTCGTCGGTAGCCGTATCGAGCACAATACAATTTGCTTGCAGCTGATACATTGATTGAATGGCCAAGTTAGACACGCGTCCTGTGCAAATTGTTTACCTTTTGTTGCCATTTTCTGTAGAATTATGCAATAGACAAACAATGTACATCATATTAATCTACATTAAATATTATCGCTTAATTAATGTAGTTAATTTATAAAAATCTGAACCATTATATCAAATTGAGTTAATTTAATTTTATATTAAAGGAAAACGATTAGGAGCCGTCAATGCAGTATAGTATAATGATGTTAATTAGAATTAAGTTATAATATTTTTGTGGATATTCTTGCTTACTATGTCTTCGTTATCTTTGTTAAAAAAGTTACATTTTGAACCATTATAAAAAAGTAATTTCTAGTAATGTTCACCCGATGCCATTTACAACCAGATAAACACAAATTCAAATAAAAAAATATCTTTTAAAAACGTTATTAAAGAATTTAAATAAAAAAAAATCTTCACTATTGCTGTGTTCTGAATTGGATGTCGTTATAGCTATTGAAATAACTGGGGCAAAGAGGCTTGAAAGTATGTATTAACCCTAAGAAACAACTTGTTGAGTACCATTTATCACCAGGTGAACATTTCGTCTCCTCGCATCGTTTAATAAAAAAGGTTATTTATAGGCAGCAAGAATTTAAGGTTAACATTTCGAAACCATTTTATACATGATGTAATTTTTTTGTGAATTTCATTTTACAAACTCGTCCTCTTGCATTCCCGACGTATTTTGCGCAAGTCGCGGCGATGTTTTGTTTCCATTGCATATTCGGGCGAACACTTTATCCGGTCCTCGCGTCGCAGGTGCAGCATACGGCCGACGACCCTATCAAAGCATATATATATATACTTATATATATATATGATAAATGTATACGAAATAATATATACGAAAAATTTATCATCACAGATATTTTTCGAACTATAGAATGACACACCTTGTGTATTAAACGATCAATTATTTTATATCAGAATTCAATCAAAAACCTTTATATTGTAAACGAGAAACTCAGTAAATATTTTAAAATTAATTATTATTTGTTTCCTTTGCAATAAAAACTTTTTCAGGGTTTTAATAAATTTTACTCTGGTCCGTAATAATGAAACTTTATATCAAAGTTGTTTACATTATTAAATTTTAAACGTTTTATTTAGAGACATTTTGGATTTGGTCTGTAAAGGTATTTCTTTTCTAAAGTACAACTTGATTAATAATGTTAATCCATTAAATTTCTGTTTGCTCAAATGTAATATGCGCAGTTAAAGCGATTAAGCAACTCCTTCGCTATCTTTTATATTGACACAGTGTCCGGATGTCATTGACCAAGGTGATGAAAGTGAAACTACAAGTGCGCTTCCCGTTTATCCGAATAGCTGATCGTGGGAGAAATTACAAAATGGCTCATAGATATTTACACAAACACAGTTCAGCGAAGTGCTGTAATTATTTAACTCTCGTAAGCGGAAGTTTAGTTTTAGTTCCCGTATTATTCTTCAGTTTTAACTTTAACTAACTTATGTTTTATTTGGTTCGATATCTCAAGGCAAACGTCTAAAACTTTGCGCGTTGTTATTTAAAACCAAACACTTATGCTAATATACTTTACAAAATATTTTTACAATTATTGTAAAATTTTACTTTATTATTTACATACTGTATCTACTTAAAATTCTTATCTTCACTTGATATTCTATCCGTACGATAGCTGTTCGTACTAACGTCACCTAAGTATATTAAGTAACGTTAATCTTAAGTATTTGTACTCATGTTTCCCTAGAGTTTATCTACTGTTACTATAATATTTCTTTAAAGTTCTCAAAAAATTATCTGATAAGAAACTGTCCTACTCATACTCTTATTTTTTAAGTTTTATTTTTTTATCTAAAACCTCAAAATTAAACTTGGATTACTAATCTAATAATCACTATGTCTATCTATTTATTCACAAAATTATTTCAATTCAATTACGAAAATAAGAAATCTAAAATATTTACGTTTGCTTACAACAACGTGAATTAAATTATACCAAAAAATCTTTACATTCTTATTTTTAAATCAATAATGTTCTAGACATTTAAGTGCCGTGGTTAAAAAAAGTTAACTAGCCAAAATTAGTTTCAATAATTTTTGAACTTTTACTCCGAATCCACAGCAGCCTTACAATCGGATTTAATCAGTATTTTTAAGGAACTGATGGTCTGATAAGCACTAAGTTTATTACATTTAATCCTATCGCATAATGTTGAAATACTGGAGATATTGGTATAATGAAAGAATTAATAAAGAAATCTTAGTTCATGTGCACAAGTATAAACAATATATTTTTTTATGTATAGGTTTATTATAATTTTCGAGATTCCTAACTATTAGGCTGACACGGTTGTTTGGTTGGTTGCCATGCTATAACAATAGAAAGCAATTTTTCTAAGAGAATTACATTCACTTAGTATCTATTTGTATTAATAAAATCTAGATTTTATACTTATAATGGGTAGTTCAAAGATTATGAAGAGCTGAGAGGGTTTTTAACTTCTTATTAAAAATAGTGGCGTAAGCACTGACTCGCATAGTCTTCTAATCGCTATTAGTGCTCAACGGAGTAAGATATAAAGAACTCTTGAAATGTTCTCCAGTTTTATGTTAGCATCTTTATACTGACATGAAAAAAGTGAGCTTCTTTTCTATAGTTTTATTTAAGCATAAATTGCGACATGAAATGAGCAGGATATACACCCAAATATACGTGATCCAGGTCGCTCAAAAAATACAGGCTAGA
>DWLS01002537.1:0-17874 GCA_018246255.1 Pachliopta kotzebuea | reverse complement strand
GATCCGCGAGCGCAGGGTCAGATGAAGCTTTCACGGCCATAATAGTGGCCGAAAGCATCGACATCACCCGAATAAAATTAAACAATTTCGCTTATGATGTAAAAATATGTATTGTTACATATTAACTAATTTCTTAACTAAAAAATATTAATAAAACTACAATTCGTGTTGCGACGTACGAAATCATAATTTTACCTTTAATTATTATAATGGCAATTATGCAAACTATTTCGTGATACTTGTTACTGAGAGAACAAAAAAATTTTTTTCCTTGTCTTTAAAACATTTTGCATTCTTAAACTACAGTGGTCAAAGACAATAATATCAATAGAACATTTTTTACACATTTATAAATAAAAAGTTTAGCATACAGGATTGTCATTAAACATATTTGAACTTAACTACGGGGAGATCATTGAAGTTAAATGATGAGTTAATTGACTTTAGAATTTCAAATATCCGAAAGTCAAAGATTAAAAGTTAATTAGACAAAGTAAAACTGATGACCATATACGTCTTATTAAAAAAAAAAAAATTTACGTGTAAAGATTTAGCATTTATTTTACATAAATTAAGGTTATATGAAGAATCACATGATGTGATACTTAAGTCTTATAAACTAATCTGTAATTATGTTGCTTGCAATTCCTTTACTTTCTGGTAGCTGTGGCAAACTTTTAATAAAAAAAAAATATTGTAATTAATATGACACTGCGAAATTTAAACTGAATTCGGTAAAGTTACTAAATTATCTATACAAATTCAGTGGGGAAACAGTCTTGATAGAATCAGTAATCATTATAATATTAGCGCTAGTAAAACTAAACTTGAACTACTCCATCATACTGTCTATCCAATCTAGATATTCGTAAACGTTAGTATTCACGTTGGGCTGGTTGTTCCTGCCGCATAAATTTGGACTGTAGCTCATTACGCCCACTACCATATAATAGTTGTCGGACTCGAACATGAGAGGGCCGCCGGAGTCGCTGACGCAGGAGTCCGGTCTCCGGACTTGGGTGCAGATCTGTTTGTTGCTTAACATCGCATCGGGTATCGACCGCTTGCAGATTTGCGTTGGCATGTACGGCGTCGTTGCTTCCTTCTTAACATCTCCGGTTTTTACTCCGTTGACGCTCCATCCAGCCGTCATGAAGTATGTACCGCTCTGGAACTTCTTTGCGTAGTTGTACCGCGGCAAACATATCGGTCGTACGAAATCTATTCGAAATTTTATTAGCATTTTAGTAACTAGTAGACACATTTTATTTAGGACCGAATTAGGTCTTAATCATTGTAATTTTTTAGGTTTATTATTAACCTGACAGAACGCTATTATAATATACATTATATTTAAGAATAGAAAATACCAAAATAATTTTTATCTTACACTGAGGAGGAATGGAGATGACTCAAATTCTGCCAATTTTAGTGGAAGCCTATGTCCAGCAGTGGACGTCTAGGTAAGTACCACCGCGCTCCTATTGTAGCTGGCAAATAGAACTAGGAAGACATTACTATGTTCCGGTGTGACGGATTCTTTACGCTTGAAATTACTGGGGTATTCAATGTGATGAGTGCAATGTGGTGCTATGTATACCATCTTAACTAACCCACTTTACCATCAGATAAACACCTCGCAAAAGACACATGGAAAAAGACTTACAATATATCCGATATTGTTTCTACTAGTTTCTTTATTTCTGAAGATGATATCGATGCCAGTCATGGTCGCATTGGCAGCATTATTTGTTTTATTTCTATTTTTAACCTTAATGTGGTTTTTCTAGCAATGTCATCAGACCATTGTTTATATCTACCGATTCAATTATATTAAATTATTAGGCTTTGTTACCTGAGTATGTCACTTTTTCGTTAAGTTTCACCATTCCAATGTCGTTCTGATAGTTACTTCGATCAAAGAGCGGATGTTTAGCGCTCCATTTGACAGATATGATGGTGTTACTGACGGTTTCGTAGCTCCCGCCGTCCAACTCTACTACGTCGGTCGGGAATGATGTCAGGTTGTATTCGGATAGGCGAGCGAATGTTCTGAAATTTATATTTACTCCTTTAACGTATAATTTAAACTTGTTAACAAATGATAAATTGATGAATATAGTAATTTTTTTACAGAAGCCATCACACCGGTAACGTGCTTAAGTTTTGTGTTATGCCTTGTATTATTTTTTTCTTTACTTATATTAGACAATTTATCGACTATAGACGAAAGTTCGATTGAATCGGATGCTTTATAATTTGCAAGCTTTTACATCATTTTAGCACTTTGTATCAATTTAAACGCCTAGCTTATTAGACAAGAGAGCAGGAATCTTTTCAGTCCGAAGAGTCAAAAATTTAAAAATCGACAATTTTCTTTTTGCCTACAACAAGCAGTACATAAAATAACTACAAATTTTATAATAGCAAAAAAAAAATTGTGACTAATACTTGTTAATCAATTCACAATAATATTTAAGTCTCTTTTAACAAAATCTATAATATTATTGTACATATGGAACTAAAGAGCCTTAGGTTCATCACATCCATTAAGTCACATTGACTCGCGAGCCGCAAATTGCTGACCTCTGGCTTCGCGTAATGTGTATTTAGGAAGCATACTCCGGCCGGAATTTTGTAAGCAAAAGTTGATCATATATACGTATATAATGAGGTAGTGATTAATTTAATGTAACTAACGGTTGTCCGTATGGAGTTTCTACACAGTGCGCCGCCGTCAGGACGTATTGGAGTGACACGAGGCTGCCGCCGCACATTACACCCCTGTTTGTGTACTCCAGCAGAACCAGCCATGGGTACCGATCAGCTTCAACCGTATTGCCATCTGGAAATTTTACAAAAACATTATTTGTTACATCTTCACACCTGCTATTACTACGAGTGTTCGCACTCGATTGTTTTATTTGATAACAGTACTATAAACCTAGGCTAAAATAACTTCTGTTTCTTCGACTAAGTGACGAAATAAATAAGATGGTCACCTGATTTGACTCGCCCTCTGTAAACAATGAGGCATTAGTTAAGATAATACACCTTGCACTTGACCCATGTATTTTTGCACACTTCTGTTCAACGGCAAAAACAGGCAGAGCTGTGGTACATCTGCCTGAATGGTCCTGATAACGGTAGTGTCTCATTATATTGATGTAAGCATCCTTATTTAAACGACAATCCATCCGTCCGTCTGTCCCTCAACAATTTTCAATCTCTAGAACTCCAAGGAGTAGGAGCTGGCTCTGAAATTGTCATACAGACAGATCTCGCTTAGATAAGATCAGAGCCGTTGGATCTTTGTTGGTATATGGTCGGGTTCCCGAGTTGTGGGTGCACAAAGTTTCAGAACTTTGTATGGGCCATTTGTTTATATTAATTACACTTACCAATGCGAGCCCCGTTGGTATGTGCATAAGAAGAATCAACACCGCACTCCTCACGGACGTCGTTTGGATCGGTGTCACCACGGGCCCACGGGATGTTCTCTCGTATAGAGTTTTGTTCCACCACTTCCTTACGGCCTGTTCCGTTGTTTGTTGTATTTTGTCCCGGTTCGGACATGTACTGTACGATTTCCGGAAATAAAATTGGTTTGTAGCTTAAAGTCTTCGACCACTCCGACTGCGGCGGACAGCAAACCTGGAAAATGTTAATATAAACATGATATTAATTTATACTTTATGAAATAATACTACAAATTGAGTAGTATTCTTTACCAGAGTCCAGTTTTCAGAAAGGTCGGAAAAACTCTCTGCCTTTGTTATCTTTCTTAAACGAGAAAGACTTGCCACAGATATTATTTTAAATGAAAAGTTTATGAATTCCTGAACTAGTTTTTAAAAAAATTTAAACTTATTTTCATTAACAAAAATAGAGTTAACCTATTCCGCTACAGACAAGCAAAAGAACAACAAATCCATCTATTAAGATGATTACTTTTAAGTAGCTGTGGTATATACAAAATGTATGGAGAATTTGAATGTGAGGGAAGTTAAAACATATAAAGAGAGAAGAAATTTGGTGTTGATGATAACGAGATATATTTGTATTGGCTGTAATATTATTGGGGACTCTTCAAGAAAAGAGTGAATAGGCATTTGCTAGGTTAATGCGCTTCACCAACATCGATCACATCTTCACTTAACACCAGGTGGGATAGTGGTCAAGCATTAACCCATACATAAGTAAAAAAAAAAAGGACATCCTTAATTTTAAATAATTTTGTTTTATCTCAATTAAAGTAACTCGCTTGGCGAATTGCGTCATGGGGAATTCAGCGCAGGTTGTCCATTCAGTCTCGTATAGATACGAATCGCTCTCTTCAACTTTGTTTACTGATTTTCCTCAGTCCGAAAGCGCCTGGGTTTTGCCATATTATAATTTTATAATGACACAAATATGCTGTTTTTATGACGTCGTGTCTTTTTATTTTATACAAATATAATATTTTTTCTCTTTCTTTGTCTGCTTTCCCAAAAAAGTTCTTTTAAAGCTTGTCTTATTATTATATGTAATATTGTAGAGTTTATAAAGACTTTCTCAATGCACAGAAAGAAGTTTATAAAAAAGCCAAATCTTTAGGGTTTACCTTATATCTAAAATTACTGGTGGTTCCACACGAGGACTCGCGCAGATATAATAACTCTTCTTCGGTCTTCAATTTCTTGTCCACCAGATCCTGCAGCGGTTTGCATTTGTCAAGGTAGCGACACTCGCCTGCGTACCCGGTGGGCATTCTGCATTTTGGAACTGAAAGCGAACAGTTGATTTCCAAGTTCTTCAAAGTTGCTCAACTATAAATACTTCACACATACATAATACGCATCATATGAATATTTGGATTTGTATAACAGGATATAAGTTTAAACAGCAATAATGTAATAAAAGAAGAAGTGTTCTAAGTTAAAGTAATGATAAAGATTATTTAGTCATTTTATAGTTTAGTAATGCTCTCATGTGTTGCTTAATAAATTCCACATGCTATAAGGTTCGGTGTAATAAAATATTTAAGAAAGGAAATAATCGGCTGTCGATCTGTAATGTTACTCCTACGTTAATAGTGCGTAACACGTAAATTTAAAAAAACAGTAAAATAAATAAGATTATTTTGTACTTACGGGAATACGTCGAACATATTAATACTAAAACAAAACAAATCGTATTAATTGTTATCATCTTGATGACACAAACAGTTGATTTATTCTCAAGTATGGAGAGGTCCGGCCGCAGTGACACGCGGCTGTGTACTGACCCGTGTTCGATTCGCTACAAGGAGAATATGCGTACCTCAAAATGATGCCGAGTTCAAAACCACCGCGATCCGGTCGCATTTTGTGCAAAAACCCGTATACAGGGTTCACAAATGTTAAATGGTGGTGTGTAATAAAAAATAATAATGTTTTGTGGAACCTCTAATGCATAACTAAATGCAATATGTTGTGGATCATTTATTGCTGCAAAGCAATTTTTAGCAGAAACTCATTTTACGTGAGTTCAAAAAACTGGAAATTTTCCGTAACAGTATAGACAAGTCCTTACATGTATGAAGTACGCAAATTCTCTTTATTAAGTATATATATATATATATATTATTTACAAATTTACTGATGGAGACGCTTGGTACTTACTCAGTAATGGATATCACCAAACGCAATGTCTCCATACCTTTAACGATATAGCTGTTTAATAAATAAATTGTTAAATTGTGACAACTTTAAAAATAACTTGTGTATATAACTAGTTTGTCAATATCAATGGACCATGCAAGGGAATTTCGTAGAAGGGAAGGCAAGTAGACGAAGAATCTCATGGCTTAAGAATCCTAAAGTGAAAACTGACGTTGATCGCCTAATTTGGAATCGTGAATAAAATCAATTCTGTTAGCTATTATGGTGCATAGAGGTGTAGGGGGTCCCACACAACAACTCATGGGATCCAAGCCAACCTCACATGTTCGAGGTGCTCCCTGCTAATCAACTAACGAAGCTCTTGTTCTCCATCAACCCGTATTGAGCCAGCGTGGTTAGAGACGGTCCAAATCCCTCATTATTAGGGGAGCTTTATATCCAGCTGTCTAT
The DNA here is from genome assembly GCA_018246255.1 of Pachliopta kotzebuea. NCBI lineage: Eukaryota > Metazoa > Arthropoda > Insecta > Lepidoptera > Papilionidae > Pachliopta > Pachliopta kotzebuea. The sequence goes on along the minus strand of DWLS01002537.1, from coordinate 11,782 downwards.
TGGCTGATGATGATTGTGGTACATATAAAGGATGTGATTATAAACCGCAAATGAACACAGTTGCAATAATTGCCACCACAATAATTTATAAATTACACACGTTGCAATGTTGTATATAGATGCGATTAATATTATCCTGTTTTGCAACGGTTGGTTTTAGGGATATTAATTAACACACAACATGTATTATGGTCATTAGTGCTTATAATGACTATGTAAGGATGTTACACGCCGTGAATCCTAGATTACAGTTCGAATGTGTCATAACTATTTTGTATGTGGCAGAAGCGAATAAAAATATAGCTTTGAACTGGCTAGTATATATTGAAATCATCCGGTCAGTTAAGTGTTCACTTTTTGTAACATAAAGTCTTGTTACTTGTACAAATATAAATTTGTTTAATCTGGCAAACAATGATTTATTATTGATGGCGAATGAGATGTAACCTGTTTCTTACAAATTCAAACACTTCCTAGTTAGATAAATGAACCACGGTCTGAATATGTTTATATTATTTTTTTAAAATTTGTATATGATACCTTTATAACTCTAGTTATATGTTCCTCCAAAATAAGTGTAGACGTTACGTGTTCGGAACAGACGTGTAAAAACATTTGTAAGTTTTTTTCTTAGTGATTAAGGATAAATAGATGTTATTTTGATATTAAAACCGGACACTGCAAGTTTCTTTGTGTCAATGGATGTACGAGTACTTTGCTATAGACAATGTATAGTCTTGTTGTTTTCTTACAAGTCTACTAAGTAATACATGTACTTTGATAATAAGTTATCAGTTTTTTCTTCGTCAGTCAATTGAAGTTTACTGCTGGACATAGGCCTCCCTAATGATGGGGAAATTGAGGCCGTGTTCTACCACGCCTAAAAAAAATATAAATTGTACCTATAAAGAAAATCCTTCAAAAATCGTGATATTATAAATTATCATCAGCTCGCGGCAGTCTATATCTGGATGTAGGCCTGTTCCATAGAACAGCCAAAAATCTTGTATTGTAAGAGGAAAATGTAAACCTGCAGCTTGTTCGTACTCGTCTCCTCAAGAATAAAATTACTGTAGTTGTAGTTTCTTTATTATAATAACTTTGCGCCTATCCTAATGTTACTACAAATAAGTTTGTAAGTACGCCTAACTGCTTTGCGAAATGAACAGGCGCTGAGTTGGCTTCCGACTGGAACTCCTGACCAAGATAAACATACATCTATAAAACGTACTGATCTTTGTTACTGGAGACTGTTTAGGTAGGTACAGCTCCTATTGCAGCCGACAAATAATACTATGCAGACATTACTGTGCTCCGATTTGAAGGGCGTTGTAACTTTGAGACATTACTGAGGTAAAGAGACTTGGCACCTTATTTATAAAAGCGACGAGCCCAATGTGGTGCTGTGTAAACCATCTTAACCAGCGTCACGTTTTTATCGACGAGCTTATCACTTATAACCAAGTGTACGTCTCGCTCGTCTTCGCCACATCCAATAATAAAACAAAACATTATGGCTTTTCATCTAAACTGTATTGGAGGTAAACTATACAATGATACGCTTTCCGAAGTTCTCCCGTTACTTAAATATTAAGTGAACGTATTGAAAGTGTTATCACTGTATTTTAATAAAGGAAATATTAAAGACATTTTTATAAACAATTCCCAGATATATTTCTAGATTAAGATTTATTGTAAGGATTACTTTTAGTTTCGTTTTAGACATCCTTGCCTATTTAATATCAGTTGAGATGATGGCGGTACGATTGTTTTTATTGTAGTTGTTTTTTGGTACAAATTGCTTTGGTGTTATTGTTTTGTGTTACCGGTTAGGCTGTCTTATTAATATTCTATACATAATCTGCATTAAGACGTACGGAGACACGACAGACGCGCAAATACCTCAACTGATACGCGATCATTACCGGTTAATAAAACGGATAATCGTGTCAAACTGGTTTGCAGTGTGCGAGAGTATGTTTATAGGAGTTCATAATTTTCATTAACAAATAAATGATTCTGATTAAAAGGATTTGTATAAAGCTGTACTGTATTCACTCAGTATATTAACTCTGGTGTGAGGAGTGTAAGGCACACAACCCAAGCTAATCTTACTTGCTCACGGTGCACCTTGCTAATCAACATACGAAGCTCTGGCTCCCCTCCAACCAGCATGGTGGAAGACGGTCCAAATCATTCCTTAATCAGGGGAAGCCTATCGTTTATTGGTTGATGTCATAAGATTTTATATATTTTTTTATTATCCCCACGTACTTCTTTTAGCATTGGGGAGCTGAACTGGCGGGATGTTTCGTTGGCATTTATGACGGACCACTTACAGGTTTTTAGTTATTATTTACAGTCCCTTCTAGGTACAATGACCTCACTGTACCATAATGACTTCTAGTAGTATACTCGGTATTTAATTTTATTAGTAATGAGATCCCAAACTAGTGGTACATATAACCATACGGTCCTGAAATAAGAATATTTACAATTTCCGTTGGCTTGCGAAGTGTTTGTATTAAGGATCGCCGTTCTTTTGCTAAGATTTGTGTTGTATCAAATTTTAATATGGTTGGAATGATCCAAGACAGGTAGCAGACTTTTCGAAAAGTCGATATAACCATTATGATGTTGTGACATCGAAGCCGCAGAGTCAAGCGTGCTCGTCCAGAATACTCTTGTTATACAGATTACCATAACAGAGTGTTCCCGCTATGGCGGCAATGGGTTAATTAGCAAGACTTTTATAGCCGATGTTTAGATTAAAAATATGTATAGGTTAAAGTTCATAAGTTAGATATCCTTTTGGCCGAATTTAAGCATGACAACACCAAGATTTTTATAAAGAGGAATCCGAATTAAATAACCAGTTATAACAGGCCTGGAATGTTTGACGTAAATTTATAATGACATCATTATTTTTATTAATAAAGAAAAGTGAAACTATTGACTTTGGCCGAAAAATTTTAAGTTTTTTAAATTGGCGAAGCGAGAACGGTACACGATTTTATAAACATATGCAATAGGTTAACCAACATGTTATTTTATTTATGTATTTTTTATTCTATTTGTACATACGGTACAAGAAACATGGTGATCTAAAAAAAATTGTATAAAAGCGAGTTTAATTCTAACATAGTTCTCTTCCATAAAACTTTGGTGTAGAGGAAAATGCATGCTCTATATATGCGGGTAGAGTGTGAAGACAATCCAACAATACACAAACGAGTCATAGTTAATGTAACACAGAGAGATATATTAAAATAATAATACATTAAAACAATATAAATTTAATAATTTGTAACATATAAATATAATGAATTTACATAAAAGATATCATAGAATTATACTATAAATAATTATAGTTAGAAGTAAATAAATACATAAACAGTTATTCTACGTATCACGATTTCTTGGAGAAAAAGCATGTTAAAAGTTATTGGGAATATTTGATTGGTAATCACCGCAGCTCCTATTGCAGTCGACAAACTGTGCAAACATTACAGTCTTCCAGTTTGAAGGGTGTTGTATCTAATGAAATTACTGAGGTAACGAGACTTAATATCTCTTGTCTTAAGGACGTAGTGCAATTTACGCTGGTTTTTAACTTACGCCACGTTGATATATGTAAGTGTATCACTTACTATAAGGGGAAAGTCTCGCTCGTCTTGTCAGCTCGTCGATTAAAAAACGGTAACAGGTGGTTTTGTAGACAAGGTTATATTATTGTCCTTGTATATCAAATGTGGCAATTCCCGACGTATTTAAATTATCGATGTTCAGCATTAGACATAAATAAACCTTAAATGGTAATGATGAAACATAAAATACTTAAAGCAACTGTACGTAGTTTTCCCAGAAATTATTTAGTAAAAAACTTACAACTTTTCAATCCAACATAAGAATGACATTGTTATAAAAACAAAAATTGTTGGAGTTAGTCATTAAGTAGAAAAGTAGCTTGATAGCTTAGCTTAATTGCAAAAATATATCTTAGTTTAATAACAAAATTCACTGCTAAAAACGTTTACAGAATGAGAATGATGATCATAATACACAATAGTATTTTAATGTTACCTTTAGCCTTTAGTAACTATTTACTCAGTCTTATATTTACATCACTGCATTTAAATACATTAGACTCTATGTTCTCACCATATGGTCTAAATTTGTAAATCATACAATATTAAATATATGTTTCCCCGCGGTGCAAGAATATTTTTGTTTCTGTGAAGACAATGTAAATAATTAATGGGAAAATACAAAGCGAAATATATTCACTTATACTTAAATTTAAGGGGTCAATAAACTGGTCTTTTTTTATCTACAATGTACTAAAACTAGATCTGGTGTTAGGTAGTAATGCGGCCTTTGATGATGAAGTCTGCTCACTCACACTATCATATGATGACAGCAAGAAGAAAACAGCTCTTACGGCAGTAGATTTATAATATGCGGGTGCCAGCTAATATTAATCTAACTACAACGTACGGACCTGTAATCGAACTAGGGTCATCTCTGTTACTAGGCAAGCTTTTATCCGCTGCGACATAGAAATATTTTATATAAAGTATTCAGTATCTATCCATTGACAAGCAGTTCTTATCACGTTTTGTGTTTCTTTCGGTATTGCTATGATTTTTTTAAAATGTCCGTGTATGTTTAATTCTACTGAAAAATATTAACAAAAAATTATTTTCATTGTATATTTACTACTTCCGTTAATTTTTAAATAAGAATCTAAAATTGATATTGACCCCGACCTCTGTACAAACAAGCCCACAATTTTTTCTTGAAATGCGTATTAATAACAACCATTTAATTAATTAGTAAAATAATACGTTAATTTAAAAAACGTTTTAACCGTTGCTTATGAAACTAAGATATATATAAATATATTTACACTTCAAAGTTGTGTACACATTTTTTAATTCGTCAAAACGACGAGACCACGTCCACCTAATAGTAAGTGATATGCTACAAGATGGTATATGCGACACAATAATGCGCTCGACGCCTTACAACAAGTCTCGTTACCTCAGTAATTTCTCTATAATACCGCACCCTTCAAACCCAAACACAGTACTATTTGTCGGCTGCTATAGGAGCTGCAGTAACACCGAGGTAAATCTCCGGCAACAGAGTTCTACCAATAGATTTATTTATTTTGTAGCGTCTGTATGTTTGTACGTATTTTTTTTTCGATTGGTGTTTTTCCCCTCGGCCACAATTACGACCGCGAAGGCTTCATCGATCCCTGGACTCGCGGATCCTGATTCCGCAAGCTGACCATTAGTAAGAAAAGTATAAGAGGAAAGAGAAAGCTGGGGGAAGATGATTAGGGGAGGGACGAAAAGATGGACAGAGATATAACTGGGAAGAGAAAGGGGGCAAGATAATTCAATAGATACTTATATATGTTGTTTGTACGTATATGGTGTAAATATTTTATATCGACGTGGTAATGTATTGTCCTATCCTTTAGTTTATATTGCAGTATATTAATATTATAACTGTTGGTAAATTTTAGGTCTGCCTATAACTCTTAAAAATGATCTAATGATTTGGAAATGACACAAATAGGAGTATAATTTAAAATAATGTATCAATGATAGTCGGAAGGTGAGGGTAAAACCTGCGGATTTCATTGGTTGGAAATTCCTTTTGTGTAATATAAACCAAATGGCAGTACATGTGTCACAGTCTATATAAGTGATAATTTATAAATGTTAATAGGGGGATATATACCTTGCATGAGATTCGTGACGTTGCTTAAATTGAAAAGTTTTTTTTTTGCATCAACTCTTAAAATTAGAAAAGAATGTTTTCGGATTCAAGAAATTGAAGAAGACAAACAGAATAATTTGATTTTTCTCTGGAGACCTTAAATTGGAAACTTCAGTATCTTAGTAATTTCAGCGGAAGGAAGCTGAAAAATGTAGTTAATCACCATCAATACAGGAACAACAGGAGTTTTTATGAAATACATTAGAAAAGACCTATTTCAAGGAGCGGACGTTCATCGTTTGAAATGATGATAATGATACAGAAACATTAGTTTTCATTCATGACGATTTAATACTTGACCTTAATTTTGAATGTTAGCTAGTAAAAAAAAAGTTTTTTGTTTTAATTTATATCAGCTTTTTATTTATATGTATTGGTCTTCAATAGTATCAATATATTCTTTGATAAGCGAAAATGAGTAGTAACATTGCGGGTTAATAAAAACTTCTAATAAGTTAAATCGTTTATTAGTTTTTACATTCAGTTCACTTAATATAATTTAATACAACTAAGATTTAAATAAATATGACTCTGGTAACAGCGAATTATAAAAATAAACAATTAAACATATTTTCTAATTATGTGAATTCAGTGAGATCTACAAATATTCCTTAAATACTAATACAAATGGTGGGATGTTAGCAAAATCACTTGCAACACATGTTTCTTCCTTGTCATTAGAATTTCTATCAATCTATGTTATCCCTTATCCATTCTAAGTATGGATAAACGTAAGTGTACACACCGGGGACGTCTTCGGTACCGCACCTGGTTGTTCCGAAGCTCACGATTCCTATGGCTATAAATTTATTGTCGTAATCGTACATCAGCGGACCTCCCGAATCCCCTGAACAGGAGTCCTCGTTCATCACCCCGCCCGCGCACATTTGTCCGTTTGTAATTCTTCTCAATATATATACAGATTGACATCTGCCGTTGGTGACGTATGGAACTTTCACGTGCTTTTTAATTTCGCTGAATTTTTGACCATCGCTCCCCCAACCCGCTACTGTGAAGTTTACCGGCATTATTAAGGTCTTTATCAAGTCTTGCGTTGGCAGGCATATTATACGGATGAAATCTGAAATAGAAAATCAATTAACAAATTTTGAATGGTCTCAGTTTGAACTTAAAACGTTCTTATTAAAGCAATGTTTTCACCTTCAATCAATGTATCAGCTAATACAAGTCGCCTAACATAAATTAATGATAAGAATAAATAAACCGGGGTTGCATTTATTCAATTATCCAAACAGCACAAAATCGTAATTTGTGGAGTACTTTGCAAGAGACCTATGTCTAGCTGTGGACGTCCATCGGTTGAAATAATGATGATGCCTTTATTTCCAAGTATTTAGATTATTATTAAACTAACAAAACAGTTTCTAATCTATTTGAAATAATTCACAGATTAGACAAACATTTTGATAAAACCAAAGCTTTGTTAAGCAAAAACTTTATTATGAAATGAAAATATTCACAAAACATTTTAATGGTTTTTTTTTGTTATATTTAAAAAGTAATATGCATATATTGTTAGTCTTTACCTGTTAAAGTGACGTCCTCTTTTAATTTGGATAGACCGATGTCATGGTGAAGGTGCTCTCTTGTGTAATTGGGGTGTGCTATGCTCTTCTCAATTTCGATAATTTGCACCGTAATTTCATCAAAACCACCACCGTCCACCTCGACGTAATCAGTCGGGTATGAAGAAGTATTATATTCTGCCAGGCGTGCGAATTTCCTGAAAGTAAATAGTTTTTTATTTAATTCTTTAGTTTTCATATATTTGGGTATTTTAGTAATATGTGTAATACCGGCAAACACAATGAGATATTTTAAATAGGATTTGATATTATCTCTATATGTCTGTTATTAATAATTATAATGGATTCTGTGTGTACAGACATACAACATTTGTTGATGTACATTAAACATGGGGATTTTAATTAAGTGTACTTTTTGCGTCAAGGATTTATTGATTATTTATATTGATTGCTTAAGTTTATATTACAATCCTTCAAAGAAAAATCATTATCATCACTAATGCTAGATTCTATAAATCTTACTTTACAGAAGCATGAACATATATACATATGACACATACAACATATGTATTTATAACTATGTAGAGACTGAATTATATTGACTCATGAATTTCCTACTGTATTCTCTTCTTCTTTATCTCTTTTCTTTCTATATTCTCCATAATTTATATAATAATATGTTTAGTAAAGAACTACTTACGGTTTAGAAGCTCTTTTTATACAATGCGCTGCCGTCAAAACGTATCTCGTTGTAATAAGACTTCCTCCGCATAAAGTTAAACCCTTGTCATATTCTAGCAAAACAAGCCACGGATACTGGTCAATAGCTGCTGCACCTCCACCTGTGAAGGTTTTTAATATACACATTACCTAAATATAAAGTAAAGCACCCTTAAAAAAATGAAATAATACACATAAAATATTTTTTTAAGTGATTTAGTTAAAAAAATTCGTATAAGTTTTTAACTCTGTTACGGGATATACAGAGGTTGGCTATTTCATTACTAGTGAACAAACCAAATACTATTAATATAATTATTACTACATCAATTGCTTTATAGTTGTACAAATATAGTTAATTTTCCTTTACTAAAGAAAACGTTAAAACTGGTGCTTTTTCATAGTTGACAGAAAGCTTTTTGCGGGCTTTGATTGAGCATTAAGTTGCTTAGAAAAAGTAAATTATGAGAAGTCGTCTATAACTACATTAGAATTTTTTTGTTTTTATGTTGAAGTAAAAGTAATGACAAAACTAATAAGTGGACGATTTTAAAGTGAAAGGATTTTGTTTTAGACGCACTTTGCATTCGAGTCTCGAATATTTCGGCAGTTAATCAAAAACAAAACTTTTGTCCGTAATATTTTTAGTACAGCTTCTCACTTACCTATAATTCTATTAGCATTTGATATGTCCTTTCCACAATCAAACTCGAGGTTTTGCGCAATCTCAATTGGATCTTTGGTTCCTGTTGCACCTTTGTCGGTTTTATCGGTTTTATCGCCATCGTCGACGGTGTCCCGAGGAATTATATCGTTACCATTATCAATATTGTTTGTATGAGGTTTGTCTCTTACATCTACTATATCATATTTTGTGATTTCATCATACATCACTGGATTCACTTGAAAGTTAGACCAATGCGTTTTTGGCGGACAGCAAAACTGTGAAGATGTTTACTAGTCAATTAATTTGTTTGTTATTGTTTTGCTTTATTCATAGTTAAAAGAAGAAGAGAACAAGTACGCTAGTACCTGGGTTTTTTAAACAAGGTGATGTAATGTCAACGTCGTACAATTAAGAAAATGAAAATGTTAAGGACTTGTAGGATTAGTCACTATGACATAGAAGATGTGACGTATGAAGTACGACAAGATATATATATATATATCTTGGCAGAAAATGTACATTGATACCATGCTTTAAAATGGTCTGCAAGGCAATAAGGAATAAATTTATGGATCTTGTATCTATACTTGGAAATATCCATAGTTTCCATTAAAGCACGTTTTACTTACACAGCCTCAAACATCTACATATATTTTAGTCTTTATTATACACTTTGTAAGTATGTGGTCTTTGTTTTTCTGGATTAATTATACTTACTTGTAGATTATAGCCTGTCGAGACGCCGCATGATGACTGCCTTAAATAAAGCAGTTCAATCTCAGTCTTGACCCTTTTTTTGTTTAACTTGTACAATGGTTCGCAATCTTTCCAGAACATACATTCGCCGGCGTTGCCACTTGGCATCCGGCACTGTTTGCCTGAAATAATCCAAAATTACATACATCATACATCAGTTTGCTAATTCTTCGATTGAACTTCATTTATCACATAAGTTCGTTTATATATAATGTAAAGCAATAGCACGGGTAGAGATGAATGTATAATTATGTAACACAATTCTATCAATGCTGTGGTGATATTCATCAAGATATATGCAGACTAATGTCAATAAATGAGCCAAATTTTCAGTGAACGTTCGATCCTAATTGATTTTAACCTATTATACAAAAGTAAACATCACTTATACTATAACCCTACATGAACATGAGCTTATTATAGGCGGAAATATATCTTAATATACAACCAGTCAGCCTAGGACTTGGGTAGATGCAGAGACTTGCTGCTTTTAAAGTTTCTGATATTTCTGAATATTTGATTATAGATTTTATTACATTATTAAAAAGAAACCAAAAACTACTTAAAAATATTCACCTAGTTACTTTGCTGTGAACTTAACTGAATGGTCATATCTAACATGACTTAAGGTCGAATAGGGGAAAAGTTATTTTAACCAAAATAATTTAGTTATAGTGGGAAAGTGAACTATAAAAGTCATGTACAATTAGTGTTTTGTAATAATATTAATAACTGTAAACAATAAGCATATATAGTTCGCTTTTTTTTATCTTTCTGACGGGCGCTGAGCTTTTTGGGGAAGGAGTGAATCAATGAGACAAGGATTCACTCTTGCCAAGTGTTGACAGAGGAATATTGCCTGCCCACGTAAGGTATCTTGGAAAGTCATCACAATGTTTTCCTACATTGGTAGCTTAAATATAACCCGTACAACATTTAGTCGTATATCACGAAGTTCATCAGAATTTCACACTGAATTATTCAATGCTTCAATATCGATATATATAGCTATTGATTTACTATTCAAAATACGAAGATGTATATTATGAGTCGGTTGCTACATCTTATTTACGTATTCTAACAACATGTATAAGGCAGGGTCGCTTTACATGCTTTTGCGAATCATTAATTTTTCCGTTTCTATTTATAACAATTAAAGAAATTTTCGTATGTATGTTCGTGAGTTCGCATTAACAATTTTGTGAACCAGGCAAATTTCAAATGATTTCATACTCGTAATTTTTTACTCTCAGATGTAAAATATGATAATAATTTTGTGTATGTGCTTGAAGAACGGACATTGTTGTTTCATATCGAAACGCAAAAACAAGCAGCAGATTAACAACGTAAATTCATTGAATAAAATCAACTGGCAAAGATACGTTTTGAATTATTTGCCTTTTTATTTTCCGTTTGAATTTTTTTTAAGTTAAGTTACAAGTGTTTAACATATTTCTTGCGTGACCATTTTTTATGTTTTGTTCAATTGTTACGATGGTATAAATGAGTTGTAGTTGTACTGACCTGCGTATCCGAATCCTGATATAAATAACAAAACGAAACACGTAAAATAAAAATGCATTGTGTTTATCACATAAACGTCCTGCGATGGTGAGACACGTCCGGCTTTGTAGCCGGTCAGCGCGACACTGGGCCTTAACACCTCGTCAGACCGCTTACTAAGGGGCAACTTTTACGTTCCACGAGACCATTGGTCTTTTGTATGAACCGATTGCACCGGCGTTACGAAAGCATTGGAGGATGCTCACATGAAGGAGGTGGTGGGGGTTCCTCAACTTAGCATGCCTCATGTCGTATGCATTTGTTATTTATTCTATTTGTTTATACGATCGGAAGGATTGACCGTTATAACGCTGCACATATCTTTTGACTTCAGTAGAAAGTTTCGTCACATATAGAAAGTTCAACTTTTCAGTTAACTTTCCTAATTTTAAAAGTAGTATATAATTTCATTTATGATATTTATTGTTACTAATTTGTTTATATACCAGTTTTCATTGTGAGTCATGAGCTGTTGAACAGTAAACCGCATCGCAATCGGGTCAGTAGCTTTCGCGGGGTACGAAAGCTACTGGGCGAACACGGTACTTACTTGGTTAAGTAGGAGAGATGACAATGTAAACATATTTATCTAACACAATAAAATATTTCATTGTGTATATTCATTATTCACTTAATCCTTATTTAAACGACAATGTCCATCCGTCAACAATTTTCAATATCGAGAACTACAAGGGGTAGGAGCTGGTGCTGAAATTTGTCATACAGACAGATCTCG
>DWLS01002536.1:0-17875 GCA_018246255.1 Pachliopta kotzebuea | reverse complement strand
TATATATATATATATATATATATATATAGTTTTATTAAAGTATTAATCATCAAACCTAGGTTACGAATTATTGCTTTTATGATTTATAAACATTTTTATTAACTTAGATAAAGCTATACCTAAGTAAAATAGGGATATTTAGATGTATTTACTCCATTGTCACAAACTCATTACACGCTTTAATTTATTGCGGTGTCTCGTCTCTTGAAGCGCACTTGACGGACTTATCACTCTATTGTTAGTGTTATTTACTGATCACTTGAGCTATTTCTTGCTGCCCATATTGGGAGTGCAATTTGCGGCCGCCTCTCCATAAAATTATCAATGTTACGTTTTAGTTTTTGAATGTTAACAATATACTGTCGACAACTGAAGATATATCGATGTTTTTCCACGTCTATAGAAATACCTGTAAATGGCTATGTCTAGTAAACACAGCCTTATTTGTAGATATATATATTATAGACTTGCTGTGAAAAGGTACTTTAAAAAAAAGTTATAAACGGGAATGTTTTTTACTGAAACTACTGTTACATCGTTTTATAGACAATGAAATATTGGTGTAAGTTATGTTCGAAGTCAATGGTCGTATTTATTTGTATAAATTATCAATTACTAATATAAAACATTACCTTATTGAAAACCTGTTCTCATACTTAGTTATTTATGAACCCTGCCAAAGCTACCATTGTCATTATCTATATTTGCCACATTAACTGCGTGTAGTATGCAGAATAGCGTTATCAAGAGTAATCTGGGCGATAACGATTCACCATTTATAATTAGATAACATTATTAGAAATTGAAGTCAAATAAAAAATACAAAGTAAAAGGGAATAGCAGATACTTTACAATTTGTATTTGTTTTGTGTTTTTCAACGAGTCTCTAATATTTATTCTTCCTTTTAACTTTTATTATGGTTAGGTTTTGCATGTTCGGTTTCCTTTTCATTTACATTTACATTCTTTGTCTTTCTTACGGTCTTTTATCATACATGTAATATTAAAAAAACAATCATCAGATTATCGTCATATATTATGAAAACTAAAAGCTATTTAATAGAATATTGAATCGGAAGATAATACGATAGCTACTTGAAATTTGTGGAACTTAATGGGTACAACCTGAGGTCTAATTGCCCCATAGAAATTAATTTCACCCAGCTCACCGGCTTGTCTGTTCACGGATTGCCATGTGAATCGTAAGAGTCTGCTCAGTGAAGGTAATAAGCTTCTAATCGATCGTTCTTGACTTAATAGAAGGTAAGTTAGGGGTAAAATCTACTACGATTACTTAGAAAGTCAAAGGAATTTCACTTTTATAATTCCTTGAATAAATATTTATTTAATTTACAAATATTAGTACAAAGGATATGTATATAATATAAATATCGGTTTATTGTTATAGGGATCTCATTTTTTTGTTATTCGTCGAATCTAAGAGATGAGTAAGGCATTCACTTGATGGTAAGTGATAGTGCCCATAACAAGGTGGGCGCTGGTTAAGATGGTATACACAACACCACATTGCACTCATCGCTTTAAGACTAAAGTGTTAAATTTCGTAATGAGCTACAATTTTCTTCAAACTGGCACACAGTAATATTTGCACATTATTGTTTAGCCTCGGAAATAGGAATTGTGTTGGTACCTATACGGTTTCCGGCAATAGAGACCTACCACCAGATTTTGGTTATGATTAAAATTTTCATCTCATAAAAGTAAATATTCAATATCAAGTGTTAAGTAAAAAACTGAAACATTGCTACCTACAGATATGTCTATTCTACTTATACTCTTTGAAAGTTTGATTTCTCTCACCGTAGTAAAAAAACGTATTTCATGTTATTATAGAAATAGATATGAAAGTAGAAGTAATACAGAGCTACGGTTTTGTGGTTAGCATAATATTTGCAGCAAATTGCTTGGTACCTTTCTATCGGCGTAATGTTGACATTGTGGTTAATATGTAATGAGCTTTTATATCTAGCTTACCTGGATTAGAAACAGCATATTACATTTTTAAATATCTTTTTTTAATATTACTGGTTGTAGATTTCTGTTGGGTAAGATCATCTAGTTAAGTACTACAGCAATTTCTGTTTTTGCCGCAAAAACAGTACTGTGTAAACATTACTGTGTTGCAGTAACAATGGCGTTGTAGCTAGTGATATTACAGAGGTAATGAGACTTAACACTATATTTCTCAAGGCGACAAGCGTTATGTGGTGTTGTGTACACCATCTTAACCAAGGATACGTTGTTAGTGACAAGTGTGTCGCTTACCCTCAGTTGAACGTCTTCCTCGTTGCCTCATCGAATAAAAAAAATGTTTAATATCTCTATAAGGTTAGAAAAGATAATAACATTAACAGGCTCTTTAAGATTTATACAGCATAATATTGTTTTACTCGCTTTGAATAATAAAGTATTTGTAAAGTGTTAATTACTCCAATAATCTAATTAATGACTTTTAAACAGGTACAATCTAATGTGCATACTTCTGTTTGGTAAAAACTAGTATATTTCTTATTGTTCATAAAAGAACAATTACCAGTTTACCGTGTTCTAATTCCTTCGCGGATCCTCCCTTTTCAGTTGGTGGAAAGAATTTCACAGTCATAATTACTTCACGGCAGTAAGTAATCGTCGTCGCGACATTCCTTGAAAGGGGAAATAAAAAGTGCGAATAAAAGAAATGTGCTAAAGGGATGCAGGGCAATTGAGCACAAATGAAAGGGCGCCGGACTGAGGACAGAATTAGGAAAACATTCAGAACAAGGTGCACACGGAGTTGGTAACAAGCTTAAAATTTTTAATTAACCTCGTTTCATATAATTGCATTGAATTATAAAATAAAAAATGTGATTAAATACAAAATTTAATGGTAGTAGATTTACAGGATGAAATTAGTATCATCATCTATGATATATCTTTTATGTAGCAGCACCATGAGCTGGTTTCTAAACATTTGACTGTTAATGGGAAAGAATAAATTTTAAAGATAAATTAAGAGAAGAAATGCCTGCAATGAAATCTTTAGTTACAGATATTAAAAACAAAATAACTTTAGAAAAGCTTAAAATGTTACTTGACCCATTAACACAACTCTGTGGTACATACGAAGCAATTGCAAAGAGGCGTCATACGGTTTACTTGGATAACTATAGTTATGATTCTGGCATGCTTTTTGTTATAGATATATAAAGATTTCTACTCATTTAAATTATATTTTTTAAACAACTATATACTAAAGAGTTAAAGTATGTCTAACTAGAGAAAAAACTAGTGTTGCTATTTAAATTAAAGTAGGCAAAGGTATACATATATTTGTAAAGGTAATTTAAAAACGAGTTATAAGGGATTGACTTTTTTTTAAAAACGGCTTTGGGTGCGTTGCGCCGGGATCTTCAACAAGTGAGATACTTCAGCATTAATTTTATTTATTATAGTTTAATAACGACTCTATTCCTTTTTCCAGTCGTTACCGTACGGACTGCAATGCTCCTCGGCAAATGGGGTGTGAGAATTAAAAGGCGTTTCGAGAACTCTCCCACTCCCTCTCCCGCCGCCCGTCTGTTGTCGCCTTTATTAGCTGCTAGCAGTTTCCATTATTAGCTTACATTTTAAAACGGAATTAGGGGCGCTTAATAAACGCTGTTCTGCTTCCCTTTTTCAAATTCGCTGAAAATTTTTCGCGGAAGTTTTTGGTGTTTTTTAAAAAAGCACTTCCGCATCAAAGACTTGTTTCATTGTTGAGAAATTTTCTAATCTATGGTTTTATTATGTCCGAATCGAAATCTATATTTAACGCCAAGATGAATATTTTATTAATTTATTTCTATCAAGTTTTATATATATATCTGCAATTAAGAATTGTTGGTATATTCCTGGAAATCTTGAAATAGCCTTTTTAATTCTTTGTAACAAATACAAATAAAGCGTAGATAATTTTTTAGAGTACTTGTTTGTAACTTGTGGGAACTTAAATCATCGGGTCTTGTCAGTGGTTATCATGAATTATATTTACTACTATATATATTTCCTTATTTATGTATACATTTATTTATATATTCACTCTTTCATTTTTCTTATGCGTTACTATTACTGGTACGTGGTACACCTACACAAATAACTACGAATAGAATAGTTTATTTTATGTGTTTGTGTATGCTTGAAGAGAACTCTTTTTAAGGTTAAGCTCGTCTTTATTTGTTTTTTATATATGTGTATGTGTACATAAATGAATAAATAAATAAACTTTAGTTTTTAGGCCTCATGATGATCTGATTTAATATAAAAGCAGATTATTTTATTATAAATCGTACATTAGTATGGTTTCTTATCTTAATCTTTGCTCTTCGTTACCCATGCCTGCTCTTTATTTATACTCCCTATTAACTAGTACACGGTAACAGTGACAAAAGTCACACTTTATAATCTATTTGTTCTATCGAATGAATATTTTTTTTATTTAAACTCGCACGACACGAGCCTCTGCTCGTTTCTTTGACCGGTGACAAATCGCTAAACCGTAGGGGTTCTGTATAGCATTTGCTATGTTTACCACTATGACGTATACAATCTTATTTCACTGTTGGAATGCATTTTAAAACGATGGACAAAGATTATTATTTATACTGATTACTGTAAGATATTTTTATGATAGAGACAGATCTCTCTATAGCGATGAGTTACTCTTTAAGATATTTATGACACAAACTTTCCGTTCTTCTCTTGAAATTTTGTGTTAAGACTCGATACTCATTTTATAATATTGCTGTGTAAAAACCAGATAAATATTATGTTACTTATATATGAATATTACTGTTGTCATTATTTATATGCACTAGAAGTTTATTTGGAAACGCAATACTAATTCTTCATTTTCACCTACACGACTTGCTCCTGTTCTTCCTACAAAAGGTTAGGGGAGGGAGTAGGAGGAACATTGTAATACTCATCTATTGTAGTTACAGTAGTTTTAAAGGCGATGTTTCCTTTATTAAGTATGTTACAACAATTAGAAAAGGTGTCCCACAAAACAACCAAGCCAACCTCACCTGGTGCACCCTGCTAATTAAGAAACGAGGCTCTGGATCTCCACTAATCCACATTGTGCCAGCGCGGAGGGAGACTACCTCAATTCATCCATTAAGTCGTAATAACCTAGTGATTTTAACGCCGACCCTCCACGCTGAAGGAACCGCGTTCGAATTCGGCTTGAATCAATATATTTTTCAATGTATGCCCATTGAGTATAACACCAACTAATATCATGTGCTTTAAGATATGTATCAAATCGAATTACTATAAACCTCAAAAAAATCCGCCAATTGGGAAAGCTTATATACATCATTGGATGTCTATAGACTGATGATGAATAGCAACTTTAAAGATGTATGTGATATACATATGTGTATAAATTAACACTAAACATGTAAGTGACACTTTTCATCCTCTCAATTGATGGATGTCCAATGCTAGATATAGGTCTTTTGTCAAGTATTCTGCAAAACACTGTCTTGATTCACAGTTCCAATAGAGATACTTATACTCTGTCGTGGATTTACATAGTTCATTTATTGTTGAGTTTTATGAACAATATAACATGAGTGGTATCCTTACGTACTTGAATATAACTACGAAAACTAATTGTTAATTTTTAAAATGTCTCATAAACTCTAACTAAATTATTAACAACGCGCTTGTTCCTGTTTTCGATGTTTTATTGTAATATTCAATGCGTGCTACGTTATCTGTAGTACGAAAGAAAAATTGCCGCATATTAATACCAACAAATTCCGTTTAATAAAGATCCCTTAAGCGTCCGCGACAGCTGAATTATCATTAAAAGCACATAAAACACTGTTAGCACCGCGAGCCTGACTTTATCTACACAGCGGAGTATGCTTTCATTAAATTCAATAAAATCGGTAACACAACGCGAGTAAAACAATCCCCGCCATTAATTAAACGTATACACCACTTATAAATATTTTTAAAATATTATTTTCTATGAATTTTAAATCTAGAGTATAAGGAAATAAATAATGAACTACAACTATGATTCTCCTATGATTATTCTGCTCTTTCCTATCTACCCATACCAGATCGTCATCTTATTGTAGTTTGCTATGCAATATATTAATTGTACATAAATTAATGTTTTTGCAAATTTGTAATTTTTTTCCCTTAAAATATAGATACTCAGGTATGAGGTAATCAGTAAGAGTGGTTGTAAATTAGAAGTTTACTGCTGTTAGATCTCCAATTTCCGGAGATCATCTAAATAGGAATTGAAGCAGCTCTTTTTTCTACCGACAAATACTATTCTGCAAAACTTTACTGTGGTCTAATTTTATCGATGTTAACCTACCTAAGTGTCTTTACTCTACTGGGTAAAGACACTTAATATCTTATGCCGTCCTAATTTATTGTCTATTTTTATAGTTATGAGCAGACGTATTACTCATCAGGTGAACGTCTTGTTCGTCTCGTCGCTTTTATGTGTAGTGGTTTTAACTAGTACAAGGTTGTTGTGTTATTATCGTTACAGGTGGTGATACTGATCAATGGCCGATGGTTTCGTATAGCTCAATTTCGTGTGCTAAAACAGATATAAATATGTAAAAAAAAGATAAACTGATCGCATTGTAACCCTAATCGTACGTCAAAATGTGTGAGAAATCGCTCGCTCCGTGCGTCGGCTGTGAACGAGGGGGAATAAGTTGTACGGAACCACGCTGCGAGCGCCACGGCCGGTTTATTTGTTTAAATTGTCCTTCCCGTACCAGGTATTTGTTTGTCAATATCGCTTTCGACATCTTCCCCGAGAATGAGACAAGTGACTCAATTCAATATTCAAACTTTTTACTCGTTGACCTCATTACTCGTGTTTGCTTCTTTCGGAATTTTAAGGATTTTATTCGAAAATGCAGTGAGATGAGTAAGGCACTCACCTGTAAGTGATACGCTTGCTCATAACAACGTGGTGCTGGTTAAGATTGTATACACAGCACTAAATTGCACTTTTCGCGTAATATTTAAGATGTTAAGTTTCGTTACCTCAGTAATTTCACTAGCTTACAACACCCTTCATACAGGAACACAGTAATGTTTGTTGTTTGCAATAGGAGTTGCGGTGGTACCTACGTAAACGGTCTCGAGCAACAGAGACCTGACATCAGTAAAAATTCTCTTTGCGACAGTATCCATTTTTTGTTGTTGTGTTATTCGGAGTATCCATTTAAAAAACTTATTTTTTTTATCAATAGTTTATAAAAGAATTATGTTTCTAGTAAATCTTTTCTTCATCTTCATCAGCCGATCGACGTTCACTGCTGGACATAAGTCTCCTTTAATATTGGGGGATAAATCACAACCATTACTTAAATAATTTTTCGTTAATAAAGAAACAGTGACATGTTCTTTCAATTTCTGCTTACCTTATAGGTACTTGTATATAATATTGCAGTTTAAAAGGGCTCTATAAGTATATAATTTACTAATTAAATAAACTCTGTATCATTTTCTTTAAAAGTAACTTGCACGAAGTTAAATGGTTTAACAAAAACAATAAGTATATATCATACATGTATATACAAGTTCGTGCCAATTAAAACGTTGAAAGCGAAACGCGAAGCGATATTATAAAGAGGCTTACGGTAACTTATTTAAATGGATTTTTAATATAAATTTTGATTTATCTTATCTCAGACAAATCGACGAAAACGCCACTTAAGTGGCGAGTGAGGAGGGGAAACGGGCCCTGATTACCATAACAATCTGTACGCATAAAGTTAAGATTGTACTAATTAACTGTATAGACCCTGTCGGTTTATCCCGGCCAGATAGCGTACATGATAAATAAGGCGAAATCTGATAAGTATGGAAATCTGTTTTAATTCTATACGATACAATTGATTTCCTATTGTTAGTACATCATACAGATATAAATATAAACAAAAATAAAGATAACGAGACATATATTTTTGATATGAATTTGTATTCAATTTCTCAGTCTTTAATAGATAATTTCTATTAATACTTTACTACCTTTTTTCCCTCTTTATTTACAAGTCTATGGCCATAATTTTATATAAATTATAATTAACATTAATAAAAGAAAATATGGCATTATTATTACAAAGCATTTTTTATTTATTTTATTTTATTATACAACGTATATTATTTTATGAAATAAAGTGAATGCCAAAGGCAATTTTTGAGGATGATGAAAGCATAACATAAGTAATTGAAGAAAAGACCAGAGAATACAAAGAACACATATATAGGGAAAAAAGAAATTAAAGCCAAAAGTTAAGTTGTTTAATTAAAGAAATAATTTAATATAATAATTAAGCTATAATTTGAATAAATAACAATTTATATGTTGAAGATCATGACCACACGTAATTTAGGAGTTTGGTGTGCCCGTGAAGATAAGATTGGTATAAGATAAAGATTTTATAAACATTGTTAAGATAAATGAAACTGTTTTAATGTTCAAGAAAAATGTTCAAGTGTTATTACGAAAAGCATATATATTCAAATTTAAAAAAACAAATGACCAGTAGATGTTTTAATTTAATATAGGTGAGTCGATATATTATTTAAACTTTGAATCAACTGGATTTAAGCTTAACACTAAGGCCAGCCGGATATTATATTTATTTACAATAGGCTAATTGATTTTAATTTGTGTGTGAAGTGATAATTAATGTTTAAGTGTCGTTGTTTAGAATACTCAGTTGCTCATATATTTATAGCAGCTGATTTTAAATAACAGGATTTGACCCCGGAATCGAACCAAGGATCTGAAGAAGCGGATAGACACATCGTGATAGTATTAACTTAAATAGATCATAAACTTATATGATCTCTAATAAAAATTTGAAGTGGGATAAAGGGTTTACTTTCTCTACAAATTAAGTAATATAGGAGGGAAAATGCGATATTAATCATAAATTTTTGGGAGAATTTGCTGTAGTATTGCAACAAAGTGAAGCCACATAAAAGACATTGTAAAACTTTCATACGATTGAAAATGAAAAAAAATAATCTGTCATCGAAATGAATCGAATCATCATCATCGTCGAACAATTTCGCCACCCGCATCCAATCAAGCCGTACGATGAGATTCGATATGTGCGTGGGGTCCAAAGTGTCGGCTCGCTGCAATAGCTTAACTCATTTGATTAAATCATTCTAATTTGATAGATTTTAGATTATTATTTTTTATTTATTATTAAAATGAAAGTAGATTATATATTCATTGAATAAATTAGAACAAACCCAGAAAAAAATTAAGGCAGAGCTTTTGCTCTTCAGAATCCTAAAATAAATATAAAATACTTAAAATATGAAGTCTTGGAGGATATTGAAAGACATCATCCAATGTCATCAAGGTCAAGGCATTTAAATAGTTTCCTTAACGTCATTAACAGTGTATTATTACTTCACAAGGTAAAAGCATATAATTGTTATCATGCCATTAGTAAGTTTAATTTATTTAAAGTAATTTTTGAACTTTGCTATTGAATTTTGTTAAAGATTTTAACTTATATTTTTGATAGAAAATATCAAATGATTTCTGGATATTTTGTAGATGATATTATTAATTTGGACTTTAATGTTAATACGGCGGTGGTGTAAAGGGTCCCACACAACTCACGGGATCCAAACCAACCTCACCAACTCGTGGTGCATCCTGGTAATCAACAAACTAGGCTCTGGCTCCCCATCAACCCGCATTAGGCCAGGTTGTTGGTAGATGGCCTACATCCTCCCACTATTGAGGAAGATCTATATCCATCTGTGGACGTCTATCAGCTGATGATATGCTACAGGTAGATAACCCCAGAGTAGTCAAAAAAACAAAACCATTTCCTTAACTTAAATACAATAAAAAACTTAACCTAAAAAAAATAAAAGTTTTTTTTTGGCAAGGCGATCAGACAAGCAAGTCGTTCACCTGATGGTAAGTGATACGTTTGCCCATAACAACGTGGCGCTGGTTTCGATTGTATACAGTTCGGCACAAAGCGCTTGTCACCTTGAGACGTATGGTGTTAAGTCTCGTTATCCCAGTAATTTTATTACCATACAGCACTTTTCAAACCGGAACACACAGGTCTCCACATTAGTATTTTGCGGTAGAAATAAGAACTACGGTGGTACATAGGCGTTCCTCAACAACGAAGATATATTGTCTGATGATGGTAGCGCTGACTCGTCTAATACGACGTATACAGATGCTATGCACACATACCACGAGGCCCATGTCCTATTGACCTAAACCTAACCTAGTGTTGCTACTAAAGTGTAGTTAGCTGGCGGAGGCAACGAATACCTACCATCAATAATGTATGAAAACAAAATTATTACTTTTTGGTAAGTTCCATACACGCCGGCCTTTCACACTTGGGCCGCGCGGATGTTGTATGAGACCCCGGTCGCACCGCCCTGTAATTCCAATACTTATGAACATTACTCGCGATGGCGACTATTATAATGTATTATGGAATATTATTTTATGAATATAGCTCCGGTGCGCATTATGGACATTTTGAGCGGATCTAAAAATACCGCGTGCCTTTATAAAGCGGTAGATATTAGCCTCTTAGTGCATCCCCATATCGATTTAAATTACGTTCGAAAGCATTGTTTTTCACCTGTTAAGCACCTAACAAAGGATTTTTTATTGTATGACCAGGAAACAGGGTAATTTTTATGACTATGGCTCCTACTTGAATTCAGTCTTATGTTAAAATATTCGATTAATGTTATTGTATTAAAAAATAATCGGTTTAAATAAGTTGAACGGGAATATTCCAAACATACTAACCTACATAAGTAATATATCTTTAGTAGGCTTTATTAGAGACTTCGTCCTGTTTGCAAAATATACGTAAAATTAAAAATATTTAAAAACAATTTATCAGTATCTATAGATATATGAAACAATATTATCTAATTAATCGTCATGAAAATGATTTCCAATATTATCTGCATTTATAAACACACTGCTAGGTTTGGGTCGATGTCACATACTCTATCAGTTCTTAACTTTTAGCTTATACAACGAAAGAAATTTATAAGCTTTCGTAATATACTTGAAAGTACAAAATAAAATTAATGCATTCGTAATTGTTATGTACTAGGAACAACTTTTGTAACATTTTTTTCTATATGTATGAAGTAAAAAAATATGGAAATATACTACTATTGTACTTGTACTATGTACTTGTACTATGGAAATATACTACTTGTATGAGCTCAGTAAGAATCACCGAAAGTGGGCAAGTTTTGGTAAACCAGTGAATAAATACAAAACTGATCAAGTCAACTTGTTTTCAAAAATCAACAATCTTCAATAACCGACTCTTTTTCTTTCTTTGATAAAGACGTTATAATTTTTTTTGTAAATTTTGGTATCATTAGCCTTTATTTTTGATAAAACTTACTTACCAAAATTATAATTTATGGTATTTAACCAACTTCTATACGTGATGTTTGGCGAAGACTTTTGCTATATAAGTTCACATGAGTCATTTATTAATAAAATTCGAGGTTAGTTTGAAATACACATAAATATTAATAAATAAATCTTACATAGTAATCACCTTTGATTAGGTTAATGATCATCAGACGATAGAAGCACAATATTGTTTATAGACCTCTGTTGGTATAGCATAAAGTTCTTTGCATCATTAGGTCCTACATGCAGCGCTTATTTGCAACTTTCACCAAGTCGACCGTCACAATCCTATCAATGGGCTGAAGTCTTTTGATTAGTCGCTATCTCATTGTCGCTTAAGATTAATATTCCGTTTTGCTATGACTTTAGTTGTTCTAGGGAATTCCTCATTTTTTAGTTGACTACGAAAAATATCCTTATCACCTCCTCCTCTTAACTTTTTGGGTATTTCTGAGCATTTTTATGCGCTCCTTCAAAATACTAACAAATTAATACTGTTCAGTGGTATTGTTATTATCACCCTTTTTGAGTTATTTATTATCATTATCATTAGTCGATAGAAGTTCATTGCAGGACATACGTACTTTGACGAGTTATGATAAACAACGATTATCATGTAATGAATTTGTAGATAGGTTACTATAGAGATCGTTTCTAATGGCACACTAACATGCGAAATGTCACATTTAAATGATAGATTATAATAACTTAAAATACCGAGAAGTGTGCTCGTGTGAAAATATCCGTTACCGTTAGATGAGTGACTCGTGAGTCAGACCAGCCAACCACTCGTTCCGACTCTACGTGTTGTTATTAGCGCAATTATTCCTTTCGATGCTTTGATTATTTGCTGGCTGCGTGAATTTATCAGATCGTTTTCTACTCGTCGGAGATACCGGTTTGCTTTTAGTTTTCTTCATTGACGTCTTTATATTAAACACCGCAATATTTAGTTTTAGCATTTTTATGTACATCATCATCAACTCGCGGTAGTCCACCACAGCGTCTTTACGTGCATTACTTAATTAGTGAGGAATTATATTTGATGCGGCTATAAAGACCTTGTCATAATCATCAACATCAGTAGTGCATAACTTTGGATTATATGTAATGTCTTCTTCATTGCGAAAAATAACCTTCCCGTTCTAAAATGTTTGTTCATAGTAAAGTATGACAAGTGTTAGTTACAATGTCAAAAACTTAATTTGATCTTTAAACGGCTGGCTGTTATCTGTTATAGGATATGTCGGAACACTGGAGACGTTCTCAAGATTCCGACACCAGGCCTGCTCACTTACTTACACGCCAAGAAACTGAGATGCTGCAGTTTTTCAGCTATAAAATTAAACCAAACATGGCCCTGGATGTGATTTAAATCCTCGTTTGCATTTCTGGGTGTTCCCCGGCTTGCATGAGCAATGTTATAGTACCTTTTTGTAACAAGGTAGTAGCCATATAAGACCGCTATGGAGTTGTGTTGCCGTCAAGATATTCTTAAGCGAACGTTAAGTTCAATAGTACGTGAATTAAGTAGTGCAGGTTTCTAAAGTTTTGTCTCGAAGCTACGAAGTTAAACTCTCAAAGTCTCTCTCTATTATTGGAAACTATTTTATGTTTCGAAGTCAAACCTACATAGCTCTAGTTTCTACCGCCCAATAGTAGTGTACAAATATTGCTGTGATCAGATATAAAGGCATTGCAGCTAAAGATATTACTGCAGTAACGAAATATATCAAATGATGTTTTAAAACGACGAGCGCGAAAGTATTGCGGTGTATTTTTAGTATCCTCATATTAAAAGTCTGCAGTTTTGGTGATGTTAATAAAACTAAGTTGAGTTCTGTTATTTTATTGTATAACTGGAGTCAAGTTAATGTTTTTACCGTAATAACCATTTTTTTCTTTTAAAAAAGTTTCTAACAGTACAAGTTTGCGGTGCTCGGTCGTGGCAAGAGGCTAGGTGTGAAAGGTTATGACGGGCGGCGGTCGGATTGTGAGAATTATGTGTATCGCCTGTGATTTCACGCTGTAACGGGAATATAACCCGGTTGGACATTATGTGGATACGACTTGATAATTTTTTACCATTTTCTCAATATATAAATTTAAGAATTACATAAAAAACTTTCAAAACCCGCATTGAACCAACGTAGTGAGAGATGGCTTAAATCCCGCCACTATTGGGATCGGCTCATGTCCAGCAGCGGACGTCTGTCGGCTGAAAATGACGATGAAAACATTATTCGGATTTATCAATAAAATATTTCATTTATAATACATACACTTTGATGTGTTAAGATCGGAGTATTATGGCTGATCTAATAGTAATAAGGTAGAAAATATGAAAAGTACATTTTTATTATTCCACGAAGCGACGAGACTAGCAAGGCGGTTACGCGATGTTAAGTGATACATTTGTCCGTAACAAAGAGGAGATTGTTAAAGTGTTATACATAGCAACATATTGCATTCGTCGCCATGAGATACGGCGTTAATTTCCGTTACCTCTGTAATTTTGCTAGTATACACTTCAAACCGAAACACAGTAATGTTTGTATATCACTATTATGTACTTGCCAAGCATATCATCATCATCTCAACCAATAAACGATCACTGCTGGACATTTTCCCCAAAGATCTTCACTTCGATTGATCTTGCGGTGAATATATCGACTCTTATATGAAGAGAGCTTGCAGTGAGTACTTACAATATAAGGTTGTTTGTTATATATAAAGTTTAGTACATAAAGTTTTTGAGACGTGGCAAACAAGCATACGGCCTGCCTGACAGTAAGCAGTTACCGTAGTCTATAGACGTCTGCAGCACCTGAGGCACTACTGGTTCGTTGCTGACCCCGGAGAAACTTTATCACATACTTTATGAACGACTCCATTCTGTAGCTCCTTGGGAAAACCTCGTAGGGAGTTCATTCCATAACTTGACGGTTTGTAGAAGAAAATTTCTTTAAAATTGGACCGTACATGACCATTGCGGTTCTAGAGTATGAGGATGAACTCCCTGCCGATGGTGAACGTAAAATGTAACAAATTTTTATTTATTTATTTATTTGTAGGGCGGGTTTCAGAAAAAGGCTATTAACATCACGATGTTAATATGTGCAAAAATTATACGAAGCCACCATAACGTACGAGAGCGGACATTGTGTTCAAATCAACAAACGCGTAATGAATTTCGTCACAAAAACCACATCCAACTTGAAAAAGTAAATATTTAGCTATCCGGGAGCCGGTCAGCAATTCCAATTTTCCCCGAAATGCGGTCGTTTTGTAGTTAAACTTCTTACGTTTAACCGCTTTCGAATCTAAATTGAATTTTTGTGTATTTCATTAGTTTTATGTGTTGATTTAGTTTGTTACCTAATTATTCTTTACTCTGGTAACGATTATTGCATGTGGTAATTAAAAATGTTAGGTACAAACTAATGAAGAAGTTTTATTACAGTTTCTTTATACTAAAACAAAAAGCTTTTTTCTTCATATCTTCGTCGGGCCATCGCATCGCAGGATCGTGAACAAACACTAACGTTAATATATATATATATAACTTCGTAACATTTTCAGTTTAAATTTTATTATCATTAAGAAACATTTCTTACTTAGTAGTAAGTATTTTTTTTATTTGACGTGGTGGCAAAACGAGCATTGCATTTACGAGATGGTAAGTAAGCACTGGTTAATATGTATATAGTATACACAGTTTACATTGGACTCGCCTTCAGACATAAGGTGTTGAGTCTCGTTACCCCAGTAATTTAACTAGTTATAGTACCCTTCAAATCGGAACATAGTAATGTTCGCACAGTACTGTTTGTCGGCTACAATAGGATCTACGGTGGTACCTAGACGGTATCTTGCAACAGAGACCTGACACCAATAAGTTGAGGTTAGGGTTAACTTTCATAAAAAGTTTCTTGTAATTACGTAACTTAATTCACTTACCGTTATGAGTAATAGTACTTTAGACACTGTTTTACAAAGTTATTTTTTGCGTAGCCATTGTCTTATCGAACTTGACTTGTTATCAAACATCTCATCAAACATATAAGAGTGTTTATATTTATAACGTCACTTAATCAGAAGGTAATAAATTAAACTTTATTTTATTATACTTACAAGTATACAAGTAAGATTGCTAATAAATTTTTCATGTTCCTCTTTTTTATCACAAAGTTTCATATATACAATATTGTCATAAATGAATATTGATAAAACATGATACATGAAGTACTTGGTATTATTAGTATTAAGAACACATATACAGAATTGAAAGACAACAATAACAAAAATATAAAATAATATATATCAGAGAAATATTTACTTACATTATTATATATTATAATTAACTAATTATTGTTTAGATATATATCTACAAAATTTTTAATTTGTTTAAGAATAAGTGAAGGTCATAAAGAAACTTTAAATATTAATGGAGAGCGAGTAAACACTTTGTAGTTTATATTTTTTATATTACGGCTGTTTCTAAATAAAATCTGTTGTATCCATACAGTATCAGCATATTGCGGGTATAATAATCTGGCCTACAGTTATTGTTTTTTCCGATGCTAATAAGCGGTTGGTGTGCGCCTGGTCATTGATAGAAAATTATTGATTGCGGCCCGCTGTACTGATCGAATGGTACTGACGCGATAATGGCAGCCAGGGATACCAGCTACACGAAATTACCCCTTTTTTTTACGACAACCTGTGGCTTATGAACGGCATTTATAAAGGAAAAAATATTATGAATAGTTTTATACAATTCTGTGCATCGACCAGCTAACAAAGTTGTATTTGTTGGTAGTAATTGTCTGTTGCCGGAGACCGTCTAGTTTAATACAGCCGCAGCTCTTATTCCAGCCACCGAACAGTAGTATACAGATATTACTGTGTTTCAGTTTAAAAGATATTGTTGCTAGTAAAATTACTATACTAAGGAGACTTAACACGTTACGTTTTAAGACGACGAGTACAATGCGGTACAGGATATACAATTTTAACCAGCGCTGCGTTGTTGTGAACCATAAGTTGAACGCTTGGTCCGTTTCGATACATCCTTTAAATATATTAAAAAATATATTACAATAATACCAGACTTATTATATTGTAAATTTCTATATACTTTAAATAAGACAGAAAATATTTCGGTTCTGCTCTTCTTATCAAAAATTATGAGAATTCGTTTCTTTAACATAGCAAAATTTTATCACGAAGACATTACGGTAGTTACTTAAAAAAAACTCGTTTATAAAACAGTAGTGTTGTAACAACAATAAAACCTTCCTCTCTTCGTAGAGAAGTGAAATAGTTTATCATAGAAATGTAAATGACATTTCTCAATTTACATTTAACAAGATCTATCCAAGTTTAAAACTATTATCTTACTACTGATCTAACTACAGTGCACCGCTATCGGGCCCGCTAACAAGGTGTCAGGTAACTTAAAGAATATTTATCTTTGTCTTATCTCCAGCCACCGCGTCCAGGTAGATAATTTGCTAATTGCTTTTCCCTGTAATTATATACAGGGTAACACTGAGCCCACTCTCCACTGTGCCAACATAAGGGTACGACGTCTAACTAAGGTTTTGTTTTATCTCCTCTGTTCAGATCGAATTTGCTACCGGAATTGTTTTAGGCTTTGATTTTTTGTTTGTTTATATATTTTAATTAACACATATCTGCCTCTTACATTTTCAGGTTTCAGATTAATTTATTTATTATAGATATGGATTAAATTTTCCTATTATCACCTTTATCCGCTATAGTAGAATGACTAGACAATACTGCACTGTAATACAAAAAGTAAATCATGCTGTTTAGAAGATTTTTTTTCCTCTTATTCTTAACTTTCTTCTACTAAATCGCTATTTTCTTTATAACACAAACAGAGAAAGACGTATAGGTTACCATTGTCAGTGTTTCCGTCCAGGTATTACGTGAGGAGGTTTTCGAAAAATGGATATTAAGCATAATCTATTTATATAAATAATATATATAATAAATGAACATAGAAGAGATGTTTATTTATTATATTAATTTATATAAGTCCTGTAAAATTAGACTTATGCCTTTGGCATTATCTTTCAGTGTACCTTGGGCGATGCAGAGATGTCGAGAGGTATAATAGGTATGCTTTAATAGATCACGAGGCTAAAATCAAAGTTGAGCAATAATTAAATGTAAATATCAACATATTGAATGAAATAAATAAAAACATTTATAATACACGTCATGTGTATGTACTTACTGTGACTATCCCTTTCTTCCATAATGATAATTATCATTATAGAATAAATATAATCATACTTTACGTGACCAGGTCAATAAATGCTTTACTTTCATAGTATTTTCAATGTTTATATTTTAGCCGTT
>DWLS01002535.1:0-17876 GCA_018246255.1 Pachliopta kotzebuea | reverse complement strand
CCCCCTCCCCATCCCCCCCAAAATGGGGCCCCAAACCCACCCCCCCCCCCCAAAAAAAAAAAAAAAAAAAAAAAAAAAATGAACAAAAAGAAGAATCGTTTGAAGTCAGAGGAATGAAACAGTACAAGACCGTATTTTGTGGAATATATTATGTCTAGGGTGTCTATAGGGTGTCCATCGGTTGATGTGATGATTATGATTTAGCACCCCATGGAGACACATACGCCTCTAGACACAAAGTGTTTGTATATTATTGTTAAATAGCCACTGGCTGCAATAGTAGTACTTAGACGGTCTCCGGCAACCGTGACCTTCACCCGGCATAAAGTATTGAAAAGAACTTAATTTAATTCAAAATATCGCATTGACCGCTATTAATACATCATTCACGAACAATACAACATAATGAGGACAATCCGAGTGAGATTACAAGCGGTCAACGCGCGATCGGCACTAATAAATATTTTAAATCTGACGTTGGCCAAAGGTTGTAGTTTTTTGATGTCGCTTTGTATCTAAAGACAAAGGCTACATCCGCCCACGGACGGACGCACTCGAGGGCCATCGAAATTACAGACCGGGCTAACTTTCCGTAGGCATTTTGTACTAATGATTTTGGGATATATCCTCCCCTTGAATATAAAACGACTCCGCCCTTACAATGAATTGAAACACTGGCGGTAATATTTTTTTGTTTGTATATTAATTGTCGTTTTTGGACGGCTGGTGGCCACGGGGGATGGGACCGGGGCAAAAACTTTCATTTGATCATTTATGTTTGGTAGATTTTGATTAGAATTTATGAGATAAAATTTTGCCCGCCTTTTTCGTTAAGGGTCAATGTTTAATTAAAGAATCTATTAGTAAATGTTTATTTAAAATAAAAATTTTAAGAATTTCAAACGAAGGTTTTTCAATTCATGAAAATTACTTGCTGTTAAAATAACTTGTTAACAAATTTATAATGAATTTAAAGATATTTTTGTAGAATAAAAATATTTTGATATTTTTATTACCAAAAGAGATCAAAGTTCTATATCACAGAAATAGTATAAAAATTCAACAGAAAGTATTATCAGATGTTAAATCTATATTTCCTTTTTCTTTAACTTAAAATCGAAATATCAGAGACTAACTTAGAGATTACTCACAAAGAAATTTTATGAAAGGAAATTAAAAAATAAATAAAAAACCCACTTCAAGCTTTAGGCAATGGAAGAAAACCTTCATTTTGTAATCTTTTAGAAAGTCCAAAACCAGGAGATTAAACAGTAAATTTAGATTTCACAAGTTGTTAGGTTTTTATATCTAAATATTTGATGTCGTGTTAAAAAATAAATAACAATTTAACGTCTAAATCTTCTATAAATAAGTATATCCCCTGTCAGTAAGACTAAATCCAAGTTGGCACATCGCTTCTCGTTAGTCCCGCCCACACAACGACATTTGTCAAACAATTTAAGTGGTCTACGTATTTATTTTGATTCCACGAGCAGTTCTTAACTCACCGAGTATTAGAGAAGTAGCTACGGACATTCGCTCAACGATAATAATATTATATTATTATGTTATATTGCGGCGATCGGTTATATTTGGACAGCTGTTAAGTTTCAGCCTTGACATAATAATTGTAAATCATTCTTATAACATTTACCTGCATTCTATGTCAATAGTAATAATTTAGATGATATTGATAAACAACCTGAAAATTATCTTTTACAGAATTCCGATTATCATTTTGTACATCAGTATTAGTAAATATGTTCTTCAAAGCCAAACTTTAAATTTTATACACTGCTAATCTAGTGGCTACTGACCATGGATGACAGCAGGCTGAAATTATTATGATATTGGTAACTTTAGGCCTGATTTTAAAGTGTCTAGAAAAGAGGGAATCTCAATGTGATAAATGAATATATTAGGATTAATATCGTATATCTTAGAAGGGTCTTGTGAGGCCTCTACAAAAAGGATCGATGTTCTGGAGAGGGTCGCGGGAAACTGTTGGATCAGGGTAGCGCAAGATCGACCGGTAAGGAGATCTTTGGAGGTGGACTATGTTCAGCACTGTATGTCTATCCATTGATGATGATGATTATTGTAGAATGAAATCGTGTTCTGCATTGTTTCAAACAATATTAATGCGAGTCTATTATACTTAGAACGTAAATGGATACCTCGTAAGAAATGTAAGTCGTTTGTGATAAAGAAATCAGCACACTTCATAGAGTATCAAACAAGTTGGTTTTATATCATTCAACTGTACTTTAAATATTGTATAAAGTTGTAATACTTTTTCTCAGCTATAAGTGAAAGTGTATAGATGTTTCAGTAATGATGTAAGTACAATAAGAAAGAATTTACATTACAAACATCATTAAGGGCTTAGTTGCAACACACGGTCGTGACTTGATTAAGACGCTCCACGGAGTAATTCCTGCCGCCTAATCTAAGTAATACGTCTTTTTTAGTGTTGTTATCTATTAAGACACTAAGCAGAGATAGTTTCTTACGAAGTCTCACGCTATTTATTGCCAGTTCGTAGGACGTTAAGTGGATGAAGCGATTCACGAAAAAAGAGAGGCCTTTAATAGGGACTTGAGTAATATGGGCTTTTTCCGCATTCCGCATAGAAAGTATTGAAAAGATGTTATCTCTTATTTATATACGCAAACAGGCATAATAAAGTTGAAGTTATAAGTAAAGTAAAATGGTGAATATCCCTGGAAGTATCATTCCTATAGAAGAGTTAAGATATCCCAATAGCTCCATTGCTGTACTTTTAGAAACTGATAGAGACTTCAGGGAAAAAGCTTCAGCTTTTCCTGTGACATTTATCAATACCCCAGGATCACCAACCCACTCCAAGTGTGGTGATTGTAACTATAATGCACATATTGGGGAAGGCTTTATTCAGCAAAAGATGTTATTAGGTTGCATTTTTGTCACTGGTTATCTGTTATCATCTTTAGTTTTATCAACTACCGAATTCAAATGATTTAATAAAGCAAATAGGATGTACAATACATTTATTTACATTTCTAACAAAGAGGTAAAACGCGCAGTGAATAGTTTTAGTTATCCGTAACTATATAAAAGTATATAAAAGAACCTGATTTCGCAATAAATAATTGGACACACCGAAAAATATTAACACAACAAATCAAATTTAAACAAACCGATGACAATTGTCGATAGCATTATATTATATTGCGTATGTGTTATGACCCATTGCGTTGTAAGCTGGCCGTAGTTTTTGTTGCATTCATATTGCGTTACGTACTTGTCGATTGTTATTAGACATTGTCTGAACTTTATACACGTCAAACAATTACTTATCTATTCAACACTAATTTTTATTTAATTTTCATATTATAAATATTATACTTTTTAAATAATTACTATAGAACCTTAAATTAGTTCCGGGAGCTTTAATGTTTAAAGCTTTGAAGGATATTTTCGAATATGATAATGGCAGATTTTTGCGCTCTGCCATACAATGTGATAAAGACCTAAAGCTAATATAAACTGTTAATTATTATGTTGTAGTTATACGAATAGAAGCAGTGGTAGCTCAGTTACAAGTACAGCTTAATTTCTAATTCGTTATACGACTCTAAAATGAACGGGTGCGCTTACATTACCGTGCCTGCGTTTCCAGTGAAGGGAAATATTATGAGAAATCATGCATGTTCTAAGTACAGCAACTTTTGTATATCATACAACCTTTACATACCGGCCTTTGGCCAGCTTAGGTTATGGCATTGATTAACTCCTTCGGTAAAAGGGACTTAAATAAGCGAACAAAAAGAAGGTCGTTTATGTTACGGAGGTATAAGAATCTTTTCATGATATATTTGAAGCCTTTAATTGTTTGCCAATAGACCTTTATAATTATAGTAAATGCAATTATATTTAGGCTGATTATGTTGTAGCTGGCAGAAATTAACAAAATAAATGTATAAATGTTACGTATGTTTGTCAGTATTGTCAACTATATGAAGTAACGCTAACATCTTCAGCTTTACTACCAAAGAATAAAGTATCGAACAAACGTACTAGTTTCGTATAAAGAAAGATGTTATAAAAAAGTTTAAATAAAAGATATTTATATTGATATTTTGAAATGTTTACGAATCACTTTCTATGACCTATTGAATACCGATAACAAACATAACAGAGGAACAACTTGATGTAATATAATAGTACCGATTGCACAATACCTTGAAATTCACGCTTAATATCATGAGTGGCACGTGAAAGTTGACCGCGTTTGTGTAATCAAATCAAGTGAGTACTATTACAATCTTTTGTAATGTAACATTATAAGAATGTATTTGGATTACTGCTATTTAAATCCATGAACTCGCAGTTGGATAAATATGTGGTAATGGCGATTACAACTCTGATATAGACCTAGGGTAATAAACAACCGGTGACACGGCAGACCTTTGAAAGAAAATCTGCTCCAAGTTTGGTTTGTGCTAGGAATTTTATTTGATTTATTTCCTCTAATTAATGTTAGAAAATCAGTGCATATCTTTAGTAAGCTTATCAACGAAACATCTAAAAGGATTTTTTTCATTAATCTCGTTAGTTTCTGGGAACAATAAGATTTGACAAAGTTGAAGTCAGACATTTTAAAAATTATCTTCTTTTGTCTCGATTAACTTTAGTGAGGTTTTCCTATACCTTTCCTCCTATGGAGGAGAAGGTTGACGAGAAGTGTTTTACATTTTGCATATAGTATCATTATAATGATAACAGACGGGGTATTAGTATTGGCAGCAACAGCATTTGAGGACTGCCTGCTGATGGATACGTAAGTGTATGAAAATTACAGGAAATCGTTAATTGCGAATGGTTTCTGACCGGTCTGAAAATTTGAAATGATGATGATGAATGACATGTTTTAAAAATTATAATTAACTAAATGTATGTCAAGTTATCGGCGGGTGGTGACCCACCTGAGCTTTAAAATATCGTGACCCAGTCCTCGACAAAAGAGGTATGCGGGTAAGGTATTGTGTAATGTTTTGATTAGCGAGACCGATAAGCAATTAATCATTGCCACACACTGACCGGTTAGAATGATTTCACATGGTCATGTGAATATGCGCAACGACCAATGCCCGCGTCGGATACGATTAAGGTTAAAAAATTTAAATTCGCAACTGTACGGAAGTAGGGACAAATGTTAAACAAAAGCATCATTAAAATCCATTCCAGTGAGCGGTGAAACAGGTTTTATTGAATTTATACCAGTAGATAATTAATCAAGTTTATCGAGTCCATCGTTTTACTATTGATACTTGTTTATATAAAATTGTATCATAAAATTAAACATAATCTCAATATATTATATAGAAATGATCGTACATTAAAGTTAGATATAGTTTGTTATTAGAAATAGGTATACTTTCATATATTTATATAAGCAAGCGATATAGTAGACATATTCAATCAGTCCATAAATTTTATTAGCTACAACGTTCTTCAAAACGAGATATAGTATGCACATTGATTAGGGAGAAGAAAAAGGTGATGTTATTGTATCTGTAATCTTCTGGATATTCGAATTTATTATTGTCAGTCATCATTTATTATCTTTCTTTTCAACTGCCTCCGTAACGCAGTGGTTAACCGTTATTAGCTTCCGGAGAAATATTTACATGTCGTGGTGCCACTATTTCTGCATTCTGGCTATCAATACATGATATTTAAAGAAATCTGTGTAGGTACTTTTCATCATCCCCGGCTTCATTGTCAGCCCGTTGAAATTCTCCAAAGCCTTTATATAGAACTATGAAAATAATGCATATATATGTCAATTTTGTTTTGTGACTGAACTCTTTAAAGTTTTCTAGATTTATTAATGAAACTCCTATGCTTCATTACCGTAATCAAATGTACATTCACCTCCGCAGTAAAAGGGGTCAAGACAAAACATATGCGGTGTTGTATTATAAAATAACGAAGCTGCGGGTGAAGTAATGGCATTACCACTTGATTAATTTAAATTCTTGCTCTGTAAACGTTAATAAACATTTTTATTTGATAATTACACTTGTAGCGGTGAACGCAATCATCGGAGCTGGCTGACGGTGGAGTTACGCGCGCGTAATTTGGACGGAAACGTTGGAAAAAAGTTAATAATTACATAGTAGAGGAGAGCAATAATGGTAGCTCATTATTATCGTTTATGATGGAGGGGATCCGACCAGGTCCGACCGGACTTGCTTAATGAGCGTCTAGTTTTAGAATTAAGTACAGGGCGTAGTAAAGTCAAGGTGAAACTGCTGTGAAAACATTTCTTCGTTTTATGTAGTCAAAATAAAGAAGTAACAAAACTGAGTGACTTTGAACCATAACTCTTGAATTTTTTAAAAAATTTGTATGTCGTAACCCGTTTCAATTAAACTTTACAAAATATATATAAAATCTATATTAAAATATAAAAAAGGTAGTGAATTTATATATTAATACAGAAACATTAAAGTGAAAAATATATTATTTTTTTTATTTTATTTAATAAACTTTATTGCAAAACCTAAAATTAGGGTCCAATAGGCGGACTTAATGCTTACAAGCATTCTCTACTAGTCAACCTAGGAGGTGGGACCTGTTGTGGTAGGTGAAGTCTCAAAGACATATTTTAAGCTAAAATAATAATACTTGTCATAATATGATACATACATATACAAATAGATGAAAATAATATGATTGAAATTAATATTAGTAAAATATAAATGTATATAAATTCTTTGACAAAAAGTATAACCTCAGAAATACAAACAAATTGTTATAAGTAACAAATTATTATTGCTCAGCTACTTAGATTGTATGTAGCCGAAGTCGGTTACGGAACTAACAAACGGTTCCTTACAAAACTCGGGCCCTCGTCTTCTAGTTCGTTGGATTCAAAAACATATTGCCCGACGTAACGCACCTAATTGTACTAAATCCGATTTAAGTTGCCAAACGACGCAAAATACTATCGCGCTCGAATGATTTACAAACATATTGCATTTATAAAAAAAGGTTTAACGTATATTTTAACTAATGTTGCCAAAGCTTGAAAAGTAAATAAAACTATACACCGTAAACATGACAAAAACAGGAAACTAATTGTTGACAAATATTAATAATACTCTAATGTTTAATGATCATTTTTAATGTCTTCTATGAAAGATATGTACCAGATCACATTATGCTTGAGGATTTGTTAAGTCTTGTTACTCCAGGGCCAACGCGGTGGGAGATGGCCTAAATTCCCTCATTATTAGGGGACGCCTATATGAACCAGTGGACTTCTGTAATCTGACGTTGATGATAACATTAATAATTTTTAGAAATACTTCATTACCATTCACATTGTTTTTTATTATATATATTAATTAATATGAATTGTTGATGACAAAAACGTTGAAGTATTAAGTGTTGTTATTTTTTTTAATTTGTGTTGTTTTAAATTAAATAAATACAATGCGGCAACACCGCCAAACCCACCGAGCATTGTTAACATCGGTAATTTTTTTTTAGCATAGCCAATAAAAACTACGTTTGATGTCGTCATATTTCTTGTACCTTATTATAATCTGTGTCAGGTAAACGTATGTTCCCTATTGTGTGGTTTTTTTTTCGGAAATACAAATAAATTTAAATCTTCACCGCTACCTGAGCTCGAGTGCGGACTTTCGGAATTTCGGGTTTTGGTAAAAAATTTTGATGCTCACCGCAAACATTGTTTTTATTAGGCTTTACCGACCGCCAAAGCCTTATTGAGCAGAGATCGTCAAACTTGAACGTTTATTGCGATTGATTTTTAGTTCTACATTTTTATATCTAGAGTTAATAAAATAATTTGAAATTTCTGAATTACAAGTATAATATGTGTCTTGCAGCGATTTTTGGTGCTGTAAAAGTCTCGAAACGCGAGGTCATATATTTAAATATATGAATTACTTACCTTAGTAAGTCATACACAGTGAGTTATAGAGAAAAGAGATTATTCTTTCTTCTATATTTAAAGTTATTTTTATTCGTCGAATGACAAGAGAAGCATAGCGTTCACCTCATGGTAAGTGAAACCTTGCCCATAGCAACGTGGCGCTGGTTAAGATGGTATAGCAGCTTCATGTGGCGCTTCGCCTTGGTACGGTGTTAGGTCTTGTTACCTCAGTAATTTCATTAGCATACAGCGCTTTTTAAACCGGACCAAAGTAATGTTTGTGCAGTGCGGAGTGTAACGGGCTCCACACAACATCTCACGGGACCCAAGCTTACCTCACCAGTTCGTGGTGCACCCTGCTAATCAACAAAGGAGCACCGGCTTTGGGCCAGTATGGTGGGAGACAGTCCAAATCAAACACTCTTGGTGGAGGCCTATATCCAGCAGTGGTTTGTTAGCTGATGTAGAAGTATAGCGGATAGTTCAAAGTATTCAAGGGATAGGACAGATATAAAGATGAGAATGGACAAGTAGATAAGTAAAGAAAATCTAAGCAAAATTATTATGTCACATAATAAAGTACTTTTAAAATTTATGGAAAAGATTACACGGGATGCTGTTAAAAGATATAAAAATAATTAGCAAGTAACAGTCTACATTTATCGGCTTTTGCGATAACAATTATAAAAACAAGTAAGTATATTATAAGGAAACAAGATCTCCGACTATAGTCCGAGGAATGAAAGAGAAAAGAAAAAAAGTATAGCGGCAGAAACAGGAACTGCGGTGATACCTGCCCTGGTCTACAGCAATAGAGTAATACCAGTGAAAATTCATATTTTCTACTATTACTGAATATACTAAAAGAAAAATAAATAATTACGTAATGACAGAATGCATTACTTTAAGTTATATCCCTTCTTCGTTATTGTAAGAGTATTGAAGAATTAATATCTCTGAACAGAAAACTGAAAAAAGTCTTTTATGGCAGGAGTGTTATAAAAATGTTTTGAACGCCTCACACAGCGCCACGGGGAACCACAAAAATAATAAAAATTTAATGTTGCGGATCTTCTCTGTATGGTGCGGTCATGTAACACATCCATTAATCTTCGACAGGCTTTACATTGCTGGTTTGATCTGAATTACATTCCCTTGAAACTATGAAACAGGGTAATGGATACATTGTAATAAATAGTAGATAAATATCTCTGTCGAGGGCGGGGACTAGAAACGACGTCATATGGCGATTGTTACGAATATTTCATTGTTCTTGTCGTTATAAAAAAAATGTGGATCATTTTATTAAGTCTGATACAACGCAAATAAATTGTTTCAACGTTCATACAAATTTTTTTCGTTGTCTTCCGTTTCGATGTTAATTAGTGACCGTTTAATCGATGTTTATTAGCGCAGAAAGTAAAAACAGGAAACCAACCTTTGTAATTCTCTAACAGTTCCGCGAATTTTTGATTGAGTCTTTTATTTAGTTATTTTCTATTCCATGAACTAGAACGTTCATCTGATGATGACTCATTTGTCTATAACAATATATAGATAGTAGTACCTAGTACTAATTGGCCGTCAATCAGATGAGCTGTATACGTTGGAAATGACGGTCAGCGTGATCATCATTAAAGAATATATAGTAGCTAGGATTAGTGAATATCGCACAATCCATCAACTTGTGACCATCTTCCTGTGATTGGATATTAATTCTCGTTACTCTAGTATCTCCACTGCAACTCCATTCGAATTGGAACATAGTGATAATGTTTTCATACTTCTGTTTGGTGATATACATTGGCGCTCTGGTGGTTTCTACTTAGACTGTTTTTGCATTAAACAGTTAACAGAAGCAAACTTTTTTAAGACTGAAATATTATAAATGCTATGTATAATTTTTAAATTGTTCATTTGATGGTAGTAGTGATATTCTTTGTCTACTTCAATACTACATTCGCTGCGTAGGATATCCTTATCGGGATTAGATTACGCTCGACAATTTGAAACATAAGATGTTAGTACAGTTGTAGAACTAGTTACAACGCTGTTCACCTCAGAACATAGTATTGTTTATATACTACTGTTTACCTGTATAAATTGGCTTTACAATTGTCTTACTATGAGTCTTGGTCTTTCACAATTAAATTTGTAAAATTTATGCGGTAAAGTTCCATCTACTACTTTTTTCATCATTCTTTGTAAGTTATATTCAGGACGCTTAATTAAGCTTGCTAAGCCCATTATCGTTGACAAAAGTAGAATGGTCTTATTTAGCATAATGCAATACGAGCAGAATTTTTAAATAATTGTATGTAATAAAGCTTTCCTCAAGCAATTTGGGGTTGGCGGAGAATTTTCATAGTTTTAGTTTGTTGTATTAACATTTTAAAAAATATATTTATTCTTGTATTAAAAATTCTTAATTAACCTTCGCTAGCAAAGTAAACGATGAGATATATAAACTTTAGTGGCTAAATGGATGGAAAAAATGGTGATGATCAACTTTGTATTCGTCTTTTATTTGTTACGTAATATTTAAATTTTATCAATAAAGAAAAGTTAAAAGGACTAGCACATTAAAAGAAAATAATCCGAAACAGGAAAATATTTCACGAATTACTACAGTTGTAAGAAGTTAATGGAATAATTGTAATTATAAGGCAGTGAAGAGAAGCCGGCGGCCACCCGCTGTCTGCGATTGTACTGTCCAAAAAAGCAATTAAAATTGAAAGAGAGATTGGTCCGGATTGTGGTGAAGTGTTCTCCTCTTTTTGGTGCCCTGATAAGCATCGTCTGATGGGTATTTCTTTATTTCTATATAAATTCGTTATGTTGATTGACGGTGAAAGAAACGTGTGTTATGCTAAAAATTTCTTTTCATCAACCACTAAAGATTTATTACCAAACTGTATCGGACTTATTTAGACGTCACTTCGGATTCTCGTACGGCTACTTCTTTTTGCTATTTTTTTATTAACTGTCAAGTAAGAGACGGAACGATATGCGCATATCTCTCTGGAATATATGATGATATGCTGCAAGAAGCTTTAGTAATGTATATTTAAACTAAAGAAAAATTTATTTATGTTTCAATGCATTTAGTTAGTGATGACAGATTTAAATAGTATGTTTGCTTAATGTTTAATATATTATGTTTTGTAATTGCGTGGTACTAAAAAGTCTTACACAACAGTATATGTTTGATTATAAGTTTCCTGCTTACTTTCGTATCGTTACATTTTATAAGTTAAAACTAGATCACCGTTAAGTCCTTATAAGGATAGTTAGGCTTTTATTTAATCAAGCAATGAACAATAATATAAAAAAGGTAGAGAATCTTATTTCGAATTTTTTCAGATCCAACAAATAGTGAAAATGACTGTAGTTTTAATTCTAATTATATTAATATCTCCAAGCCCTAAAGCCAAGGTATTATTACTAAAAGAAATATTTACTTCAAATTAGTTACATATCATATATAGTATTTTGTGTTG
This sequence comes from Pachliopta kotzebuea, assembly GCA_018246255.1. Taxonomy (NCBI): domain Eukaryota; kingdom Metazoa; phylum Arthropoda; class Insecta; order Lepidoptera; family Papilionidae; genus Pachliopta; species Pachliopta kotzebuea. The sequence goes on along the minus strand of DWLS01002535.1, from coordinate 6,425 downwards.
ATTATTTTTGTTTTGTAAAACATTGTGCCCTACTTTGTAGTTCAGTGATAGGTAAAAAAATGAATTGTAACTAACCAATAAAATGTATTATGAAATGAATGTAGTTTGTATTATTTAAAAAAGTAGTGATTAATATTAAGAACTTTAACTGTAATAGTAAATGAGCAGTGCCTAGACACACCAACATGATTTGCCGTTGTAATAGTAATATATTAAATAATTTGTTAACGTGCACACGTATGTAACTGTATAAATGATATGTCTGTACATTAATAAGGAAAAGCAATGCATCTAATTACGTATTCGAGAATAACATGTCTACGTAGACAAAACCCTCGCAGTGAACGCTCGTGTGTATCGAAAAAGATCGCATAACCGGGACTCGGGAATAGGGATTCATTATATTATATTGCGAGTGAAATTGAGCTGTCAGCTATATGTGTATTAATAAATGGCCGCCTATGAATATTAATATACGGCACTATAATATATTAGGTTGGCCACATCATCAACTTGTTTACTTGGTGAGATGTAAAGGTGGTGCCACACAACTCTTAGTTTGTTAGAAAAATTTGTAGGAAATAGAATATAGGAAGAAATGTGCATTAACTTGAATTTGTTTGAAAAGGATTAATATTATTGTCTATATTTAGCATTTACTTTTTTTTTACCTTTAATACGTTACTTTAGGTTTGTTTTCGTAATTTTAATACAGATATTGTTTTTATCCTTTTCCATCTAATCTTTTCCTGTTAAAAAGATTTGTTTACAAAAATTCCTGCAGTTATTAAAGTACCTAATAGATAGTCGTTAATAACCCTCGTTATAGCCGAGGAAAAGATGTTTAGTCCCAATTGTAGTATATATAGGGAACGAATAACTTCATAATTTTTTTAAAAATTCTGTCGTTTCTCGAATTATTTCTTTATCTATTAAACATATTCCGAAAAAGTTATTAGTACCTGAAATAGGGAATGGCGAACAACTTACCTTGTAACACATAGGTGGTTGAATTTGAGTTTGTATGATAGTAGTTCATACAAGACTAATACCAAATTATTGACAATCAGTCTTCAAACCTTTGGTTAATGACTGTTATATATAAGACTTTCAGTATATTGGCCAAACATACTTACTGTTGTCGGCCTCGTTAGTACATACCACGAAGTGGATTTGAAGTAAAGTGTCAGTGGGTGGATAATAGAGTAATAAATGAATTCTGAGAAAATTATGGGAAAAAATATTCCTCTTGTTTTAAATAAAATGTTAATTACGTGAGTTTGAAATTCTTTCCGGCTCGTAGTGTATTGGTTCTTGAGGGAAGTGTTTGGTTTGTCAATACTCGAAGTATTTGAATGCATCTGACCGTAGAATTCCGTTAAACATCAGACTAATCTTACACCCACAACTCTGCCTACCATTCCGGAATACTTTCTATTTATCAATACCATAAAAAAAATTGATATGCATCGGCGATAGCATTTTTATTGCGCTAATTCTCTTCCCAGTTTCGTTCACCGTTTCATCATCAAGAATATTTATTTTTTCTTTGATGAGACGAGCAAGACATAATCTGATAGTAAATGATACGCTTGCTCATAACAATGTGGTTCTGATAGATGGTATGCACTGCACAATATTGAACTCATCGCCTCTAGCCTTATTGTCTGAGTAATTTTACTAGCTACAAATCCTTTTAAATCGATATACAGTAATATTTGATCAGTTAGATTGTCGGCTGCAAGAGGAACTGCGGTAGTACTTACCTCGACGGTTTCCGTCGACAGAGATCTATCAGCAGTATTTCATTGAACGCTCGAGTGTTAATTATTTGGATTGTATGTTTGAACTCTTTTTCATTTTAAATCTTAAACCTTTTATTGCTAACTTGATTAAATATTGTATAAAGAATTTCAACTTAATAAACTACATATTAGTTGTTTATTTGGTCTTGTCAATCTTCGAGTAGATCATCCATATATAAAATATAACGGCGTGCTAATTATAGAGATTTACTAGTAATGCTTCGTTTTTGTTGGACACTGTCTTTATATCAACGCATCACTTACATCTACGGTCAAAGACTTGTCGCAGTAGGGCAATGTAGCTAATGAATTACGAGAGTAACAAGACATAGCTACAGCCAAAAAGCACACTTTGGTGCAGTATTTAACATCCACATTATATTAAATCCATTTTCAATAGACGAAAAGAATTACTAAAGATTGTATTAGTTTTCTCAATCTAGCCGATGTGATGTTTGAACCTAGCGCCAAATTATTATGTCACCTCGTTGAGTAAAATATTAGATATTTTGGTAAATATATAATACAGAAAAAATCAGATATAGGAAATTAATACAACCCCGAAATCTGTATAAGTGGCTCGATGATTAAGGGCCAACGAACACGTCTCCTCGCGGACCCCAATGATTAATAGCTTGATTTGCTAGCGAGTAAGTTGTTTCGAAAGAAAAAGATAAACATTTTCTCTTCGAAGACTCGCTATTTTCGGTTGGGATTAAAATCTACTATATCCTTTCTTTTATTGAGTAAAATTCGTTTTATCTCATGCACACATACATACTGCCTTATATTTATTTATTCGTAACCTATATATCTTGTCGTATCCGTTACATATGTTGAATAAAAAAGTTACTTCAAAGACAATGGTTGTTGACTGTTACACAATACTTACTACTAAAAGGTAAGGAAAAGCCAAACATTTTAATACATAATTCTAACAATTTTATCCTTTCTTAAGAACTTAAATTTTCTCTACCTCTTTCAAATTGAACAGTGAAATGTTTAATTAAATTAATAAGTAAGCTGAGAAATAACTTTATTAAGTTAGGTCCTTCAGTTAGTTATTTAGGAACGCTTTAACTGTAGTGTGCGTAACTTTTAGTAAATTCAGCGGTAGGCAAGTCACGGCTGTAAGTAGATTTACATGTTTCTTGTACGTGACCCTATTTTGGATTTTACTTTGCTCTCAGATAGCACTGGGATGTAGTTGGCAGCCGTCAAGATCCGTCGGCTGGATGCTTAAGTATATATTCTTCAAGATTCTTAAAAAATATTGTTGTCTTGTGAATATACACCATACATGGTTATAATACCGCTTATTTTGTTGTTACCTAAATAAGAAACAGTATAGAATATTGAATCATCTAAGGATTTACTTTATACACAAGAAATGTAGTATGACTAGCAGTTCATCTAGTATTTTTAAAAAGTAAGCTTTTGAATTTTCTATTTTTTATTATTAGTTCATGAAAAATTAGAAGTAACTATCAAATATTATGAAAACCGGCAAAATTAACATCATCCTCCATGAACAGACATAGATCTGTTAGTGTAAATTAAAAAATGCCGAAGATGTTTATATTGAATCTGATAGAAGTTGTTATTGAATATGTACGAGAAATTTGTTAACCTAAGAAAGATTTACTGTTTGAAAATTGTTTTAGAAGACCTTATTTTTACATTTATATAATAATAGAGTATAAGAAGAGAAACATGAGCGTAAAAAGGCACAGGTTTTGAGTTAAATATTGGACCTTTTCTTCGGTTAAACAGTTTTCTAATCGATGACTGTCAACTTAATTTTCAAACATTAATATTCATAATCTTTAAGAGTAGGTATAAACAATCCATCATATCCTATAGTCATTAAGTAGAAAAATGTATGGTTTTATTAGTATAGATTAGTAATCTAACGCTATATCTCGATTACTGGTGGCAGAACAAGTTCCGTAGAAGCTAATGATGATGCTGCCACGCACGTAATTTACCATACTGCTTTTTTATTTAATCTATTCAAAGTCAATGGTGAGTCTAATATAATCTATGGTGCATGTAATATGTCAGACTAGATCTATTTCCGCGGCGTTGAGCACAATTTGTAATAGATAATTGGTTAAGCTAATTATCTATGATAAATTGAGGCCTTGGATATGAAACGGCTAAATATATAAAGACTAAAAGATGGTCAATAAACTATACTAATAGATATTCAAATACATAGTCAGAGTGTATTTCAATTTCATTTATTCATATTATTTATATTTAACGAATGCTATAAAATATTCTGCACATCAAAACCCTTGAAGATGTGTACGGAGATAATAGATAACAAGAATTTATGAGAAACTAGAAATTCATCAACCTATTTTTTATAAAATAGGATGTTTGCGTATTATAGTGGTAAGTCATGTAAGGAATCTTTAAAATACTTTTCTTATCAGTCAAAACATAGCTTGCTAACGATTTATGTATAGACCCATTAAACAAACCTTAAATCTTGTCATTTAAGACAGTAGAAGCATTTACTAGGTAAAGCCGGTTGTGTGTCCGTGTTTTCGTAGACAACATTGTGATATATCTAGCCTAAAAGCCAGCTAGCCAGTAAAGTGACAGAACTAATCTTATACGTCACTGCAGTCAGAGTGTGTGACGGAGATGTTCTACTCTCTAACATGACAAATTTCGAATGTAGGTCTATTTCTCAGTATAGTTATGAATATTAAATAAAATCACAACTGTCTATGGCCATCATATTAATTGAAAATTAACGTCATGTACAGGTTCCAGTTTATAAGGTATTTGACAATCAAGATGTTAAGGCTTATTACCTTTCAAATTTTATTAACTACAATACCATTGTAACCAATATATATATATATATAATAACATAAACGTAAATAGTCAGTAATAATTAATAACAGTTTCTAGGCGAGTCCGATGCTACGCAGTGAGCCGGTGGCGGCGAGGGGCCGCCCTAAGCCTTCGCCATCTGAATATGTCGTCTTCAAGTCGTCATGTATGGGTCATAATGATAAATAACAGTTTCTTCTAATTTCTTTGAAATGGAACTAAGAGACTAATATTGAATCTAACGCCACAATTCAGTAAAATGATTTGTTTGGCTTCAAATTTATATTAAAAAAGACCAACTCAAGTTACTGTAGAGCGAAATTTAATTAAAGTTTATCACTTTTAGCACAAAAAGCGCGTTTCAAATCTCGTACACCTCTAATAGGAATTCGGTGAATTCCTAAAATTAAGCCGCGTGCGTTAGATTAAATTTTGTGACGGGGTTTCGAAATTCGTGCAACACTCTGATAGAATAATTAATCAGCCCCTTTGTTAAGCAATTATACTAGACTGGATTCTGTTTTGCCTATTTTCTACTCTAGTTTTACTATCGCTTAACTATTTATTTCTTTTATAGTGATGTTTTTCGATTTCTATATTTTAATTATATATCGATTTCAATCTTGAAGAAGATTTAAAAATAAGGGGTTTTATGTAAGAAATTAACGGGAATATTTTGTACATTTATAAGAAAATAATAAGCTTTCGTGCAAAAGTTACACCTAAAATAAGTCGTAAAAATTTTAATGAGTACTGAAATTTGTTCATGTCTTTTAATTCTCCTATCATATTAATGGTATAAATCAAGTAAATATATGCCAGTGGCAGTGCAACGTAGACCAGGTTTAACTAGAAAACCGTAAACTACCTTTCAATATTGGTAAACAAATATATACGATAACCATTATCACAAATCAGTATTAAAAATAGAAAACAAATGGATTTGTTTAAATCAAATAAGGACCGTTTTATGATCGCAAACGTTTGACACTGAATTGACTGTGTTGATTTTGACAGTGAATCAATTTGAATGAAACTAGTAGACAACGTTAGATTTACCGAAGAGTAAATGAAATTATGGACACGTGTAGTTCTTAAAACCCTAACAATAAGAAGTAAAATGAACTTGTCATAATAGCACAGCTTATTCAACGAACGATTAAAGGCATTGTAGACACAAATGTAAGAAATATCGATCGTCCGGGAGATAGCCCTGGCTATGTTGTTGAATAGATATAGACATGGCGCTTTGATTACTCGATTCAATCGTACTCGTATAAGTACGAGCTCGGATGCCGCAAACCTTGTTCTGCCCCGTGGTAATGTCCGATACCTATCTTTGTCGGATTGGCTGTCGAATCAGACGATCATTCGTCTGTAATGCATTACGTATTCATGTTGGGCAATTGATAAAACATGTTTCGGTAAATAAGCGACGATGTACGCTATCCTCTCAAACTTTTATGTTTATTTTTCATGTGATTGTTTCAACATAAGTATAAATTTCATTATATTCGCCGCTTGTTCAATCAATGTATCAGTACGGAAATCTTAAGGTATTAATATTCGGAGATATACATGCGATTAACTTTCATTACTGACTTGAGTTTTAAAAAGAAATACTTGGAGGCGTAACGGAACAATATGTTTTCTTACATAGTCATAGATTTATATATCCAAGACGAATAGTTGCATGTACAAATACAAATACAAATATACTTTATTGTGCACTATCACAGAGTTACAAAAAAAGAAAGTACATAAGGATTT
>DWLS01002534.1:0-17878 GCA_018246255.1 Pachliopta kotzebuea | reverse complement strand
CTTTGCCTCCTCGTCTCATATGAAATTGACGATAAAGTAAAGGTTTACCATATTTGGTGTATGTAAATGGTGAGACTAATACCATCATCGATTTATCAAATTCGATATTGTGTAATGCTCCGGGATTAGAACCCGGGTACTTGTATCCATCCGTCTTTATCCCGTGACAGATCAGTAATTGATTGATTGTAAAGCCAGGCGTTTGAATATCTAAAATATTTTTGCCATAACAGCATATACTTTTATTTCCTTAAGGAATTAAGCTGAACTGATATTTCTTCCGTCATCAGTCTTTGCCAATGGTGCCTCTACTTCTGTAGGAAACTATAGGCTACGGTAACTGTTAACCATCTGAATGTTATAAAGAAAATTTCTTTGTTTATCAATTCGAAGTGCTCGCGGATTTAAGCGGGACTTTTACTGGAAATTGACTTTATGTTATATTTTAAACAACGTAAAGGTGATTAAATATTCCAAAGATTTAGTGAAAGTATATACAGAATTTTTATATCAAGTGATACGCTTGTTTATTATATCTATGTGTCGGTACGTAGAATGATATATACAACATTGTACTCGTTGCCTTAAACACATGATGTTAAGTCTCGTTACTTTAGTAATTTCACTGGCTACAAAGTTCTTCAAACCGAAACATTATAGTGTTAGTACACTATTGTTTAGAGACCGAAATATAGGCACCGGTGGTACCTAAATGACTCCATGGAAGTAAAATATACCACCAGAAAATTATTTAAAACTATATCTACATTGAACCTAATTAATGATGAAATTAATATTTATCAATGATCTATATTTACATAAAACCTACAAAGTATTTCGTTAATTTTAAACACAAAGAAAATGTACTTTTTATACCTAATTCTTTTGAAATTTCATTTGCCAATTATGCCTGTAGATAAAAACTTTAAGCTATGTATTAATACTCTTAAGTCAAAAAATACTTAAGCATGGGATTAGAATAGGCATTTCAAGTACATTTAAATTTAAGCCATGATAATGATTGTGAAAAAAAAATCCCTTTTGTAGTACATTCATTAACAGTCCTTTTGAAATTATTTCGGCGAAAGGGAATGTTTTAAAAGCGCCCGCGTAAACCGAAGCAAAAAAGGGGGCACGGGACAGAATCTCGAATGTTTCTCGCAATTTCCCGTTAATCCAGCAATCCCTGGAAGAGTCAATTAACTCGGCCGGAGTAGGGGACGACACGATATGATGGGAAACGTCAGCAGCCGCCGGCGGGACTCACTAGGCTCGCCTCAGCCGGAGCTGTGTACATTCAACCGATTGGTAAGTGTCTTTTGAATACTTTACGTAAATATTTTTTTAATAATAATATTCTATCTAATGAAAATATTATTCTACATTACCGAAGAAGAATTTTTGTAAGAATAACCTTTCTTTATTTATTTTTCTCACACGTCGTATAACCGCCTTGATGAAATGTGATGAAGTAAATAGGTTCATGGAGCAATTATAATAAAAGGTGTGTGATAAAACACATGTATAAAATATTAAATTGTATCACAGTACATACACAACATTAAATTAGATACATAAAAAAAACTTTTCTAACAATAACAACTATTGGTGGTTGGTCTCTGTTGCCGGAGACCGTCTAGGTAGGTTCTAACCAGCAGTTGATTAATGTGCAAGAATTACTCTGTTCTGGTTTGAAGAGTGCTGTATGCTAGTGAAATTACTGGGGTAACGACACTCAAAATCTCATGTCTCAATGCGAAGAGCGCAATGTGGTACAGTGTATGCCATTTTAATCAGCACCTCGTTGTTATGGGCGAGCTTATCATTTACGAACCGCTTCAATGTTTTTTTAATTTTACTAAATACTTTAAAACAATCATCCGCAGTTTTATTAATTTATTTATGCATCGAGGCTACGACCTGAGGAAAGCGTTCACTTGATGGCAAGAGATACGCTTTCCCACAACATCCCTGCGCTGGTTGTACTGGTACATACAGTACCAAATTGCTCTCATCGCCTTGAGACAAGATGTTAAGTCCCGTTACCCTAGTAATTTTATCAGCATACATCACCTTTCTAACCGGAAGGCAGTACTGTTTGTTAGTTTCAATAGGAGCTGCGGTGGTACCTAACTAGACGGTCTCCGGTAACCTACCACTAGCCATATACATATCACCAATGCCATAAACATTTAGCATCTAGCATCATCATTGATAGCCTTCAAAAACTGAACTACCAAGTCTAGTTTTAAATTTTTTTTTTATTTCCAAACCTTAGAAGAGAACCTGGTCATAGATTTTCATAAATTATTTAACTCAATAACTATATTTGTTTAAGTTCGAAATTTTGTATGAGCTGCAGCAAAGGGTATATTAGAATCATAAAAATCTCAATAGAACGCTGTGACGTCGCAGTGCATTGGATGAGGTCACGTCCCCAAGGGCAGGGGTTCGAATTAAACGGGTCAGTGGGCAGGTAAATATTATAAGGCAAATAAATTTAAGTGAGCTTAATGCACCATTGGTATTTGTGTATTTGCGAGGGGTGCCGGAAAAGGGGTCCCGGTGAAGACCTTTTTATTACTCGGGGAGTTTCTTTGGAAAGTTGTTTAAGAAGGGCTATTAGATGCATTTGTGTTTTGTTGATTTGTTTAAATTAACTTGATTTGTTTAATTTTATTTTTTGTGTCATCTTAAGAAGGTTTTAACCGAAATATCAAAATTCTTTTTTATTGAAATATACAAATTTAATAATTTCTTGAAATACATACATTTGTATAGAACATACATACTGATGAAATTTCTTCATTTCGTGAGGACGTATTCATATCTCTTGTCCGCAAATTCATTTTCTTCCCCTGTAAATCAAGTGTAAGCATTTCAATATACCTGTTTGAAAACCGGTGAAGATATCGGAATTTTTACATCAGCGTCAGACAGTTAAAAGTATAGGGTTCTAGTTATAATAACAATATATAGACAATGAGGCTTTTGTAAGAAGCGAAGTGTGCCTGTATTGTTCTAGCTGTCATGTTGACAGCCGGATTACAGGGATGGTATTATGGTAATGACTTTACAATACGGGAATGTTAGTAAACCAGGGTGATTCGGAATAACCATATCACCAATCAAATTTTACATATGACGATGATCGATGTAAAGAAGTCCGTGTTAGAAGATGTACAAGTAGACGGAGATGCTGCGCTTACAAATTATGTACATAGCTGTTTATTTAATTACTTATAAGAAAACTTAGAGCTTATATATAGTCACAGTTAAATAAAAGGTTAAATAGGTCGTAAAAAGCCAAAACAAGTTTTCACATTTAGTTACAAGAAAATGTTATATGATTGATGACGCATAATTACAATTAAACTGCAATAGTTCTGCTAAAAAGCTAGTTAATATTTTGTAAGTAGATTTAGAGTGATTTAAAATCATAAAGTAAAAAGAGGTATAGCCTAGTGATATGAACGCATGCCTTCCCCTCCGAATGTACTGGGTTCAAGTCCGGCCTGCACCAATGAATTTTTCAATATTTATGAACACCAATAACGTTAGTATAACACCAGTAACGTGCTTTGACGGAAGGAAAACATCGTGAAGAAACCTACATATCTATGTGATGACCATTCGTGGTCGGACTAGTACGTGAAATGGAGAAGACAATGGCAACACCACTATTATAATTGATAAATTCGACGTTTGGTTCGATACAGATGATCACGACCCACAGTCATGAGGAAATACAGCTCAGGAGAAGAGGAAATCAATTATGCGAATGAAAACAAAATAGCCCATTGTGTAACCTCACATTGGTAGATATTGAAACGCGCTGTAATAAAACAAATACAAAAGCCTTTTGCGGGCATGCGAATAGATTTCAGCAGCCGACCGCGGGCCAATTAGAGTTGCGCGGGCGCGCGCTTTGTTGCGTCATTCAGCTGCCAACGGAGGACGATAATTCCCAATTCAGCGGCGTCGATATTAAATGAATCGTACCGAGGCTAATTCTATTCATTTACGGATATTTGCAAAGCGTGCGTTGTAATTCCTTCAAAGCATTCAAGTTAGGTATTGAAGTCGCATTCTATTCATCCAGAAGTGGAAAGTCGGCCGAGTTCAATGTAGTCACCGGAAACTATATAACGTATAATCTCTAAATCATTCTTATAATACTATTACTAAATAATACCAAATTGGACTTTTACTAGATTGGAGACAAGTCCTCAGCCGATTTATGTCGACTGCTGAACATAGACTTCCTGTTTGTTACCTACCTAGACATTCTCCGGCAAGAGACTAACCACCTGTAAAAGGAGCATCACTTGGAATTTGGGCTGTCTCCCACCATTCTGGCCCATTCGCGTTAGAAGGTAGCTACAACCTCGTTTGTTGGTTAGTAGAATGCACCCGCAGGTGAGATTGGGTTGGTCCTCGTATACTTGTTGTGTGGGACTTACATCCCTTTGAGGCAAAACATTAGTTAATAAAGTAATTTGATAATTTCAAAACCCACAGCATCTACTTTCAGTGTCGATGGTAAAGGAGCATTCGTTTAACGAGTAACATTTCCTATATCTAATTTATTTCTAAATCGAAAAACCTTCCGGCGTCCAAAGCGGTACCCAATGGCTGGATACAAAGGATTGCAAATGAGCCCGCCCCTAACTCCAGGTCGTATTCTTCCCTTTAATTAATACAGGAAATTGTTTGTCCAAGGACTGGTCGCATCTCGCGCTCCTAATTACTCCGCCCCGGTGGAATCTGGCACAGGAATTTACAATTACTGATTATATTTTTAAGACTATGCCAAGCCGTTTACTTTATTCGCTCTCTTGGAGAAATGAATGGCTTCTTTTCAGAATTTCCCACAGTTCCAAAAGTTACATTAATTGAAGAATTTCCTTTGCCTAGCTAAATGTTATTTGATATTAAAATATATCTTTTTAGTGTCGGTTTAAGGTGTCTTTTGGGAAGTGTATTTGGTGATGATGATATTTATGAAATGGCAAACACTAAAATGACTTACAGATTTTAAATTTAATGTTCTAAATAAATCGCTAGAATTTAAAAAAGTCTTTATGAAAATTGATTTTTATAACCTGACTAACTTCCATCCATATGCTCAACTCTGTTTCCGTATCAGAATTGCTATAAACTGCTAATATCAAAATTGCTGTATTCCGGTTGTCAATATGAGTACCAGAGAATTCTAAATTACTTCATCTTCGAAAGCCTCATTTTCAGTTACTACAATAGCCGATAGACATCTACTGCAGGACATCTCCCAACAGAGGAGGAATTTAGGCAGTCTCTCACCAAGTTAACCCAATGGGGTTGGTGGGGAGCCAGAGCCAAGTTTGTTGATTAGCAGGGTGCACGATCAGGAGAGATGGGCTTGGGTCCTATGAGTTGTTTTGTAGGACCCCGTAGTCCTTTTTGTCAGTTACCACCATCTAAAATTTGACTGATGTGGCACCAAGTAGACTGGGGATATCATAGGATCGGTTTGATGTAGATGGATGTTAAAAGCTGAGTATAGAATTTAGTAAAAGAAATAAGTATGTAAGATATATGAACGACGAAGAAATTTAAATAACACGTAATGAGAAATTCATACGTATATATATGAATTATCCAGTTAGTTTCCCATTCTACAGTTTTTTTTTTGCTTTAAGTAAAATATTTCCTCGCAAGGTTTTACCATTTCGCGACATATTTGACATTTTATTTAAATTGCAGAACGTTTTCTGAATACCAGCGAATATGTATGATACGTGAGCGAAATGGCAACTCCTGCCGTTTGATTTATCTTAGGTGTAGTCTATTGGTGGTTTATTCGGAATTATATTTCTTACTTTTTCATATAACTAATTTTATTATAATTTCAGATTAATATTGCATATATTTTATACAGAACCTTAGACAACAGATAATACTAAACAAATTAGTTGATAGATATCTACAGCCCGTAGGTCCGGAGACTATTTAGGTTGGTACCACCGCAGCTCCGACTGCAACCGACAAACATTACTGTGTTCCAGTTTGAAAAGTGCTGTATGCTAGTGAAATTACTGGGGTATGGAGACTTAACACCTTACATCTCAAGGCAACGGGCGCAATGTGGTGCTGTGTATACCTCCTTAACCAGCGCCGCGTTGTTATGGGCCAACGTATCACTTATCACCAGGTGGAATCCTTTGCAAGTCTCGTTGCATAATGAAATATAAAAATATAGAAACTTTGATAACAGATAATACAATACAGATTTTGAAGTCGTTATATATCTACTGGCCGTAGATCCGGTATCCGTTTATGTAAGTACCAACGCAGCTCCTATTTCTACTGATAAACAGTAATGTACAATAACTATTATATAAATATCATAGCAAGGATCATAATGTAGTTTAGTCATCGTAATTTAAAAGGAATAATGTAATAAGAAATTGGAATCGTCGTTATGATGTTTATCATTAGACAAGTGTTGCCATTATTTTATTTATTTATTTGTACTACATTGAAATACTTAAAATCAGGGTTCAATAGGCGAACTTAACGTCTATGGGAAATCTCTAACAGTTAGCCTAGAAGGTGGGAGATGTTGTGGGTAAAGTGGTGAAGATAGATTTGAAGCTTATTGTATATGTATTACGAATTATTGTATATTACAGAAGAGTTAAATTATTTTAATGAATGCAATTAGTAAACATATGCAAGTACGTAGTTCGTTTCCGTCCAGGCTGCGGTGCGGGAGTGGATGTTCAGCGCGGCCAACACCTCGGCAAGATTTACTTGAACCAGCCCCCGCCGCAGCGACCTGGAACACGTCCAAATGTTACCCGGGTTTCAGATTGCGTTTAATGTTTGCAAGCTACATAATTAGTTTTAAATAAACACTAGAAAAAAAAATTAGGTCTAATTTTATATTACTGAACGAGGTCCCATTCAATATCTCACAAGACCCAAGCCAAGTTCACCTGCTCGTGGTACAGCCTGCTAATCAACAAACGTGGATCTAGCTTCCCAACAACCCGCATTGGGCCAGGACCCAAGTCCCACTACTGGGAGAGTTCTATATCCAGTAGTGGACGTCTATCGGTTGATGATTACATATACTACATAGTCATCTCATGAATAACTAATTAAACAATTTACTTGAGAACCTTCTGGTGGTAGGCGTCTGTTACGGAAGACCGTCTAGGTAATTACCATCAAAGCTCCTATATTTACCGTGAAGTAGTAATGTAAAACATAACTGTGTTGCAGTTTGAAAGGTGCTGTATGACAGTGAAATTACTGGGGTAGACACTTAACACATTAAGTCTTAAGGCGACGAGCGCAATTTGGTGCTAACCATCTCAACTCGTGCTACATTGTTATTGGCAAGCTTATCACTTATTATCAAGTGAATCCCTTGTTCGTTTTGTTGCCTCGGAAAAACAAACTCTATGTACTTTCTGATTAAAAAAGAATTAAAGAAGTAACTCAATCAAGTACAAGGTTGTAGATATTAAATACGTTTCACTTAACACATTCACTGCCTTCGAAATAATAGAAAGCGATACCTGGGAACCAATTTTTTTTAAGGCAAATTTTGATTAAGTTTAAAGGAATATTTAAAAATATAGATGAATGTACATGGTTATTACTATTATTTTAATAAGTAAGTTAACTATGATGTCAGAGTGATCGCGTAAAACAACGTACAATCGCTTTAAACACTGCTGGATTACTGACTGCTAGAAGATGAACGAGCCGCTCGGATCCGAGTGGGAGGCGCCGCTACAAAAGTCCCATTTGACTCGGATCCGAGTGGTTCGCATTGAATGTGTTAAAATATTTGATTAATATTCCCACTACGAAAAGAGTTAAGTTCAATGATCCACCACGCTAAGTTAACTAAGTGCTAAATGGCATTTCTTGGTAAGGGCTTAAGTACAGCAGTGGACTTAAAATTAGGTAGGTGGCTTCATTCATATCTTCATTAGCTGATAGACGTCCACTGCTGGATATAAGCCTCCCCTAAATGTGGGGGGATATGGGCCGTCTTCCACCACGCTGGTCCAATGCGGGCTGGTGGAAGCCAGTCTCGTTTGCAGCAAGAATAGGTGAGGTCGGTGTAGATCTCGTGAGGTACAGGTGTTAGGGACTGCATGTTTCAGTCCCCAGGACGGACTATGCCGGCATAGCGTTAGGCCGCGGTTGTGTTCTCATCCCGTGACCTCTCTAAACCTTAATGACGACCACCGTAAGGGGTTTTAATGAGTAAAAATCTCCACATAACCTTGACTTTCCCATGAAGTCAATATATCTGATTTCCACCAATAAAGAAAGGATCTTGCGAGGTGTTGTGAGAGATTTCTCACATGCCTTATTTTTTATTTATTTAATAATTTCTCTATCGTTTATATACAAGATAGTTATTTTAATGTTAATCCATTAAAATATAACCATTAGTTTTGTCTGATAACAGAGAAACGACATTATAAATTTTTTATTAATATTCTCTTTTACCTTACATTAAATTAATAATCATATTCAATTACTAAGAAAGAATTCTGTTACAAAATTATTTTGACGATAAGCTCTCAATCGATTGATATTGAAAATGTCATATAAAAAATATTAACTGCAATGAAAGTTGATTTTTTTTCTTTTCTACTCTACTATAGGATTGAGCAGAGAACTTAAGTAAGGGTATAGTAGCGTGTTAAAAATTAACTAGATAATGAATTTTGGTATACTTTATGAATATGTTATTCTATTATAAATTAATGTATACAAACATAAGGACATAAACTGTGAGAAAGGTCAATAATTAATAAAAAAATATATACGTAATAGTGAAGATATTAGAAAAATATGTTCGGAGTTATGTTGTCATAAGAGAAAGACCGACAATGAACAAAGAAAACACTTACTGATAAAATGAAATAGGAATCCGTTATACTCGGATAACGGATCCATTAATCACATATAGTTTATAAACTATCTTTAAGAACCCATTGTATAACCTTAGTATATAAGAAGCTTATATTATACTAAATAAAATCAGTTCTCTCTCAGTTTTTATTAACTTAAAATCTTGCTTGGGGCAGTAGTTACAAGCAAGTAGTTTTTAAAAACCCTTCCACCCGATGGCTCAAGCTAACATGGACTGAAATTTTTTACTGGTTAAGGGTTGGTTTTTTGATGGTAAAGCGCATTGACCTAATGAATGCCTATTCACTCTTTTCTTGAAGACGTCCATATAGTATTTGTACGGGAATATTGTCGCCGGCAAGTTGTTTCACTCCTTTGCTGTTCTTATTAGAAAGGCGAAGTGTGTACTGGTGATGTCCACAACATAAGGATGGAGTCTCGCCGTGCGTCTTGTCCGGTGATGGAAAGGGGATGGATGAATTGCGTCATGCAATTCCTGAATACTGAATTGAGGACGATTTCAGTGTAAGGAAATTTTCAATAGATTTTTCAGTGAGGAAACGAGCCTACGGGCGCGGGAGCGGGAAGCGCGTAGGGTGCGAGAGATGCACTAGAACTAGATATAGAGTGTATCTGAAGTTCAGGGCGGTTAGTATCGCGTCGGACGCGGAGGGAGGAGGACGTGTTACGGGCGTGAGGCGCGCTCCCTACCGAACCCGTGTCGTGTGGTGAACGTATCATGTGTTAACATTAACAAATAAATTATTACATTCAGTGTAACCAATGAACGATCTCGTAAGGTTTGTCATATCTTCGTTCAAGTTTATATTATCTTATTCAATAATATTATATTGTAATCAAAACATTAAATTAAATAGTTATTTAATTAATAATGTATGTAATAACAATAAACGTTCCCGTTTCCCGTCGCTGTAACGTTATGTTAAATTTAAAAATTCATCACGCTTTAAACCTTTCAGAGACAGATTAATAACTCCGTCTGAATAACTATAACTGTCTACATATTAAATATACATTCATTAATATATATCCGGTTGAATAGAACAGGCGACATTTAATAATTTAACTATGTTTCTCATGAGATACAAAAGGTAAATGAAAAATTTTCTATTTGCAGCTAACTTACATATATTCTAAAAGGTGCTTTCAAATCAATTAAGGAAATCATTTCTGAAAACGAAAAATAAAAGTTAACTTCAAATTTCATAGATTTCTAATATTTTTGTCTGTTTTACTTCTGACTTCTAAATAAAAAAAATATATTAAAATTACTACAGAGTATTTAGCAGCGGAATAAAGTAATTACATTAGTAGTATAAGAGAAACTTGTTATATATAGTACTCTTACCGGTGTAATTGGAAATACTTTATATATACTTATAGTAAAATAAAAATATTGTATAGTAAGAATTCTAGTTGTCACTCTTAATGATACTCAGATGTGATAATCATATTATTAACTACAAGTTAAAATTCGACCTGAACTAATTTAACTTTAACACTAGATTTAACAAACCAGTCAATTTGACTGGTCCTGCAAGTTCAATATAAATTATTTCTATATGAAATATTCTTCTTTTTGTAATGATAACTTTTGTAGCTTTAACTAAAAAAATAATTATATGAACTTTTTATTATTTTATATATATTCATAACAAATATATAAGGTTTTGGTTGAAATAGGTATAGTTAAACAGCTGGTAAATCTAGTGTTAAGTGTATTGTGGTTTTAACGGATATGAAAATATAGTTCATAAACTAGTATAAAATCTTTGCTTTTAAAAGTTAATTAGGACACAGTAGACATTCTTACTTCATCGACGAGGTACGCAAAAGAGATGTTTAAAGATAGATATTAGTTAGATGATTTACTAAGCACTGTTTCGTGATCGTCACTAAAAGATATAAAGTTACTTACTTATATATCCAACCTTTCTAATTTATCTTGCAGTAAGAACAGAATTATGCAAATCGATTCATAGTAATATGTTCTGTTTACCGCTTTGCAGTAGTAATAAGTGTACAGGTAATACTTGCAAAAGAATTGTCGAGGTGTTATTTATTCTGTTGTATCATTATCATGTAAAATTTCAATTCATTGTTATTTTACTAGAAATTTTGTTGTCATTTTACTATTTTCATGTTCTCAAAGATTTTTTAAAATTTACTAAAGAAATTATAAAATATGTAATAAGAAAGTGTTCAATTTCAATAGAAAATAATAGATTTGAAACTGATACATTATATTATACGAAGAGTCGGCGAGACTAACAAGACATTCACCTGATTGTAAGTGATATTTTATCAGCCTATAGACGTCCACTGCTGGACATTAGCCTTCCACCTTCCGTGTTTTTTGTGGGACCTCTTACACCCCCTAAGTGTACGCTTGCCTGTAATAACGTAGCGCTGGGTTAAACTGCACAGTATCACATTGCGCTTATCGATTTCAGACGTAAATTAATTATCGTTACCCCAGTAATCTTACTATCATACAGCACCCTTGAAACTGGATCACAGTATTGTCAGCTGCAATAAGGGCTATGGACCTACCAGCAGTAATTTCATACTACCAGGGATATATTTCTTTGAACCATAAATCTCGTCTTATAAGTATTGGTATCATTTAGTCAATTTTTTTAATTTATTTATCAAATCAACCAAAAAGTCATATACATAAAGAAACAACACTAGTAGTGCTTACTAAAGCATTGCAAAGACCACAAAGATTTGTCAACTACACATATATCTAGTTTTATCTTATCTTACCTTTTTGTTATGTTCTAGTCAAAACATCCTAGAGAAGTTCTCAAAATTAGCATTTAAGACTCAAACAGACGTTTTCGTGTAAAGTTTAGTATTTAAATTCTAGATCCAAGTTTTCGCGGAGCTGTCTCACCTGGCGTGTTGTTTGTACCTTTAAACAAACTGTCAGATTCAAGTAGCTGAAGTCTCTCCTTTCGTCTTTTGTGTTTATTCTTTTGTATTAAGTCTTCCCCTTATGTACTTTTAAACCTTAGTGACAGTAAAGTCCTTTACAATGACGATTATACAATTACTGATGACGCTAATTACTAGAGCCGGTATAACACCAACTAATATCACCTGCTTTAAGACATGTATCAAATCGCATGGCTATGAAAAAAAATTACTGAGGTAATCGAAGTCGTAATAGCCTAGTAGTTTGAATGCCTACCTTCCACTCCGAAGGTATCTGGTTCGAATCCGGCCTGTACCAATGAATTTCTCAATTTACGTGCAGTTAGTATAACAACTAATATCATGTCCATACATGTATCAAATCGCGCGGTAAACAAAAACAGGATAGTTAAGTGTGTAGGTATAAAATATATCACCACAACAGCAAACCAGCTGGTTAAATTAAAAAAAGGGAATACTCAAGATTTAAGTTAAAATTTAAATAGAAATTTCACGCTTGAATGTTGTAATGGGGAATTATACCACAGCAGCGTCCACTCGCATAATATTACAGCTTCGCTTTAGTTCATTTCTTTTTTAACCATGTGGTTACTCGTCGCTGCTGCTGAGGATTATCACGCTGAAAGTCTCACCACACACTGTCAGTTGGAAAATAAAAACAACACTATATTTTCAATGTAAATTTCCAGTTCGAATTAGTTATTCTACACAACAACTTAACGACCCATATCAAACATACCTGTTCATGGTGCACAGACAAGGCTCTAGCTTCCATCTAAACCGGCATTAAGCCATCGGCAGGAGACGGCCCACGGCCTAAGATTTTTTGTAAAGAAAAATTCTTTAGATTACAATCCACGATATAATATTAGTAATCGTTGTATCATCATAAGAGGTGTAAGTGGTCCACACAACAACTTACGGAACCCAAGTCAACCTTATCAGCTCGTAGTGCACCCTGCTAATCATCAAACGAGGCACGAGCTCCAAAATGAACTGGATTATTCAAGCGTGGTGGGAGATGGCCCAAAATCTTCACACTATTAGGGAAGACCCAGCAGTGGATGTCTATCGGCTGATGAAGATGAAGAACTTTCAATTTATAAATTTAACGTCGACCTTTAAAATTTAAGCTATGTCTTAGGTAAATAATATGAAGGTTATAGCTTTCTCCAAACTTCTGAAGCTATGTAAACATGTAACCTCTAAGACGTAAAAGATAGGAAATAGGAAGAAAGGAAATATATTAATATATTAATCATGATAGTCAATCCTAGGCCTAACCCAAGTGGGATTATAATTTAAAAAAAACTATGTAACCTCGGAATCGCCTACCTGATGAGTGAACACCGAAGTCGTCACTTTATTATTTTACAAAAGGGTAAAAAGGTAATAAAAGTTAACAAGACATAAGTAGTATAAAAAAAAGAATGAAGGAATAGTAAAAAAATAAAACAGGACAGGATTAATAATAAGAAAGATTATAATAGTACTAAGGAAACTGTAAGGAATAAGGAAAGATGTATTAGAAATAAGGGCAAAATTGTAATAAATAAAGAAGTCTGGTCTTCCTCATGGATGAAAGTAGGAAATGGAATGGAAAGAAATAATGACGTATGAAAGGAGAATGAAGGAATAGTAAGAATGAAAAAATAGAAATAACAAATATATGATGTGACGAGCCATGGACCATATTTACCAAGGGAAGGAGGACATAAAAAAGACACCACTGAGTTGTAGGGGTCGTTTCAAAAATGAGTACAGTGAGTAAGCTGCGTATATGCGCTTTATTACTTAAAACCGCATAGTTACATAAAACCAGGTGAAATAGTGGTTAAGTACTAACCACAATTTCAAATGGACTCAAATCCAAACCACCCATTGTACTAAGATACAGACCAAAAATTATTTATAGCTATTTACTGGTGGTAAGTCTCTGTTACGCTGATCCTATAGTTTCAAGCTATCAAGAATAGAACTAAGGTAAGCCCTGCCTGTAGTAGAAGGAGATTGAAACGGTTTTCGGGTTCACGGGCTATGTGGGCGGGGGCTTTCACTGTACATTGTGTGAGCCCGGGTCGGACAAGTAAGAAGTGGTCTCGTATTTTGTATATGCTGGGAAGGTCAATAGCTTTCTCAGGAATGTACTTAGCAGCAGTGCAGGAAGGCACCGGTGAGTTCCGTAGGAGATCCCGGGGCCTTCCACAATTTAATGAGTATGACCACCAAGGGAGTTTCAGTGGGTATAAATCCCACATTGAGTTTAATTTTCATGTTTTAGACAAAAAGTTCATGAGTTCAATTCTCAGTGAAATTTAGATTTTTTGCTTTATCTGCCCTTTCTACAGTGCTAGCTTATACCTTTAATATCTCATTAACCGGAAGAGTTATAGACTTTGTAGTACGGATTTCCTCGTCTCCTTGTCCTCTATTTCATTTAATCTTCAAAGAGTTTTCATATAGCACTTTCGGTTAAAAAGTTATATGGAGTATTTAAGTCAATACTTCAGTTTCCTTTACGTTGATGCAATACGGTAATACTAAAGAGATCTTTGATGATGACTACTTAAAAGAACAAATTTGACTAAACAATTTTTTTTAATGTAGCCAGTTTAATTCGGGGCTAGACACTTGCTAGGTGGTTCAGGTCTGACACATAAGACGTTCACCAGCTGAGGTCCCTTTGTGAACGTTACCATATCGCGGAGGCCCGCCCCCGAAAACAGACAAAGCAGCCAGACACAAAAGAGTTAATCCGAAAACTACAAGTTTGTTTTCTTTCAACTTGAGACTTTTCATAATAGAAATAACGGTACAGTTGCGATTGCGAAAACAGCCTTAAGCTCTAAATAACTCCAAAATTGTGATTACGTGACTTCCGGTGTAAGCTTTTAGACATTAGCAAATCTCTCGAGATGCCCAAGATCTAAATATTAGTCTCTATCTAATATACATTTCACCTACTGTACTATCTACTGTACTGTTTCTGACTTTACTGTCTTCGTAGCGTAGTGAATAAACATGCTTTGTGCTTTCAATTCCAAAAGCACAACTTGTTAAGTTCGTTAAGTTTTTCTACTCATCTTAATAACAATCCTCATATTGTAAAATTGTAATCATGTTGTGTATTGGCTGTGTTCTGTGAGTATGAGAGACTTTATCACTTAAAGCCATACAAATTTGTTAAGTGATAAAAAAAATGTTAAGTAATAATGAGATCTAGAAATAATTACATAAGTAATAAATTAGTATTTTAAGTAATATTTTCTTATTGAAAAAAATCCGCAATTAAAGTAAGTGCGAAAGATCCTCTCGCGGCACACCTCTCCAATAAGGCGTGCCATTCATTGGGTGGTAATGCAAAAGTGGGGGAAATCGGATTGTCCCCGTCCACACCCTTCCCCCACCACCCCCTATCGACACCGGTTCCCACTTCACACTTCCTACCATCTGTTTATTCAAGACGCTAATGAAAGGAGTAATCACTTTCAACTTACCAATCGAACTAAATATTTATAACAGCTCGCGCTTGATCGTTCATTGATCATTGAAATTGCAGTTCCTTATGAATTTTTGTAATACATCAAAGGAATGTAAGGAAATTGCGTAGGACATGATCACTTTAAAAGAACATTTAAGATTTTGTTACACCACTCCATTTATATCGATAATGATTTATATATAAAACAATTAGTAAACTTGGCATACATTTACCAATTAAAAAACAAGTTTCTTCACAAACCTTTATAACAAAGTCAAAGTCCAAATTTTATTACCAATATTTAAACTTTGACTTTTTATCATTCAGTTGATTTTGCTATTTTTTTTTAACGATGATCTAAAAGTCGGCTGAATGTTCGTCTTAAAGTATTACAATAACAATATAGCGCTATATGTTCTGAATAACTTTGATATAAGATATTAATTCTCGTTACCCCAGTAATTTCACTAGCTACTTCCAAACTCTAACACAGTAAAATTTGTATAACACAGTAATTAATCTCTTTTATTAGACAAATACCTCAGTACATTTTTATTACTTCAGTTTGTATTTTCCTTTGTTTACTCTATACATGAAATTTCAATTACTAATGAATGTTCCCTCTGTTACGTGTAATAAAAAGTGTATGAATAAAAAACCGCGTTGTAAAATGTATAAACATTTAATAACTCATCAAGTTTAACTTCCAATTACCAAGTTAACGTAATGCTCGTTACATTTCCTGTTACTATTTTTGTATTTGAGGAATAAAGTTTTGTGTTGACTCGTAAAATTATTGGGGTATAGAAATTTAACACGTCATCATCATCGTCATCATCATCAGCCGATAGACGTCTACGGCTGGACATAAGCTTCCTTCAAAAGTGGCGAATTAGAGCCTTCACCCAGCATTCTGGCCAAATGCGAGTTGCTGGGGAGCCAGAGCCTCGTTTGTTGATTAGCAGGTTGCATTACGAGCAGGTGAGATTGGCTTGGATCCCTTGACTTGTGTGGGACCTTTTATACCCCTATCTATCTACCTAATATCGTAAACGAAAACAGACTATCGATTCATATTTAGATCGAAACAGGGGTAAGATTTTCCTCTTCAACGCTCTTCTTGTTCAAAACGAAGAGTTAAACTAAGCGCCGAGACGAGTAAAGCTTTCACCTGATGGTAAGTGATACGTTTGCCCATAACATGACGTTGGTTAGGTGTTAAGTCTCATAACCCCAGTAATTTCACTAGCGTACAGCACAGTTTAAACCGGAACACAGTAATTTTCGCATAGTACTTTTTTGGCGGTAGAAATAAGAGCTGCGGTGGTACGTGGACTTTTTTCTTCTAAGACTATAGGACATCTAGTTTCATTATATCCTTATTTGTTTTGATAATTGTTATCAACTAATCGCAAAAGCCGATAAATGTACATCGTTACTTGCTAAATATTTTTATTACTTTTAACAGCATCTTGTGTAAATTTTAAAAGTACTTCTTTATGTGACATTATTATTTCCCTTTGATTCTCTTTACTTAACTTCTTATCCAATGTTATCTCTTTTTCTGTCCTATATCTAACTTGTGGTCAAGTCGCAGCTGATGAAAGTTTGGGTGCCGCTGCAGTAAGGCGGTGTTCACGTGGTAAGTCGCAGCATACCCTGGCCGGCTTTATGATTATTACACTTTATAAAGCAGCGGTCCCGCTGCACGGCTTTATGGCATTATAAATTTCATTAGCGCATGTTGGGGGCCCGCCGCGTTTACTGCCGCCGGCCCGTTTATGGAGCGGATTGTAATAGTTTGCGGCGCTTCACGGCGTTGTGTATAAACTTCATGTTCTATCTAATCTAACCGCAGATTTAACAGGTAAACACGTACAGACGGAAACATACACTTCAAAAAAATAGTGAACAGACTAATGCGTATTACCACTACGCTACTTGATATACAGAACTGTGGTCAAGCATTAATCTTTATTAATAAAAAAAAACTTTAGTAATTTATACTTAATCATTTTCGGAGAAAGTCTCACGTAGAAATATCTAGTTCAGTTCTCCACTTACTCGAATTGGGCTAGCGTGGTGGGAATCGGTCCAAATCCGTACATTATTGAGGGAGGTAGTCCAGCAGTAGAGGCTGATGAGTTTAGGCAGCTTCTACTGCAGTCGACTAATAGTAATGTTCAAATATCACTGTGTTCCAGTTTGGACGGTGTTTTAGAAATTATTGAGGTTACGAGACAATACCTTACGTCTCAAGGCGAGTTCAATGTGGTGCAATGTATACTTAACAAGCGCTTTCTTGTGGACAAGCGTATCACCATTAAGTGAATGTCTTGCTCATCTGATCGTATACTGCACATATTTTTTCCGCCGCCAAACACTACTGTACAAATATTACTAAGTTGCTTTTTGAAGAGCCGTGTATGTAGTAAAATTACTGATGTAACGATACGGTTAGTCGTATTTTTGTCTAAAATAAAATCCAGTTATAAATTGTTGAAAAATGTC
>DWLS01002533.1:0-17883 GCA_018246255.1 Pachliopta kotzebuea | reverse complement strand
TCTACAAACGAGGCTCTGGATTTTCATCAACCAGGTCAGGTCCAAACCTTCCCACTATTGGGTGAGGCGTATGTCCAGCAGTGGACGTCTATCAGGAGATGATACATTTCATTTGAATTATTATTAATATTGCTTTTTTAACGCGTTAAAGAGCTTTCATCTGATGATAAGTGATTCGCTTACCCATAACATAACTCTATAATCATATATATAGAAAAAGCTTGAGACATATGTTAAATTACTTCAGTAATTACACTGGAATACTGTTCATTAAACACAGTAATGTAATTACTATTCGGCAGTAAGAATAGCTGCGGTGGTACTTACATAGACGGTCTGTGGAAAGACTTACATTTAGTAAAACATTGTCTATCTTAAATTTTGCTAATGAAATTAAATATTTACTAGATAAAAAACAAACCCAAATCGAACCTGAGTCCTCGATTTCACTCTTAAATGTAATGGAAAACTGCGGGGAAAGCTTCTAGACCCTTGTCAACGTCCACTAACATCAACCTCACCTGGAAAGCTCCCGGATGTTGTTAGTGTACCACAATTGTCTTTACTACTAATCACACTTGATTTTTTTTTTAGGTACACATCTTCGTTTTAAGATATCCTAAGTCTCGTTACTTCAGTAATTTCACTAGAATACAGCTTCCTTCAAACTACAACACAGTAATGTTTCTATATTACTATTCGCCGACTGGAATAGTTGAGGTGGTAAAGAAATCAGACACTTCTCAGATTTTTCTTTTATAAAGGTTCTATTCAACGCTTGAACATCATACCACTTGGTGTTAAGTGGTGATAGCGTTTCTGGCGGTAAAGCGCATTAACTTAGTAGTAACTTTTCTCAGTCTCTTTTATTTCCATAAGCTCAGTATAAAGCGAGAATAATTTAAATAAAACTAACAAGAACTGTTCACACGTTATAACAATGAAAGTAGTTTCATTATTTATACAGCGCTGTCCCACATTGCGCTCAAGGTCTTCATACATAAGATGCGTCCTTGACCTTTATAATACCTACTGTTCTTTACTTGTAGTAGGTCTCTTTTGCTGGAGTCTAAGTAAGTACTATCTTCTTCTGCTTCTATTCCTACCGTGAGTATTATTCAAAAATTACTATGTTTAATAAAGTGTGTGAACTAATTTAATTACTGTGGTAACAAAATTCGACAATTTACGTATCAAGACAACGGGTATAATGTGATGCTGTGTGAGCAAATATAACACTTACCATCAGGTAACTTAAAGTTGCTTGACTTGGATTGTCGATTAGAATAACATTGAGCTAATGCTGCATGGTTTAAATAATCATTTGATTAAATAAAAGAAATTAATACAGCTTGTTGGTGTGAATAAAACTTCTATTACTGTACTCGAAGGTTAAGCGGAGGTGAAGATATTTTAACCTGTCTCCTACTGAAGGAATATTTTAGGGGTGGTAAAAAATTACTTAACGAGATTGAATAAAAAATTCTTTATTAGAAAGCTCAGACTCACTCAAATGGTGAGGACTGTGCTTAGAGTATCAGCGGGATTGAATCAGGAATGAGAAGATCAGCGGGAGATGGTCACCATCATATCTTTAAAAGTTGCTAGACTTGAGTGGCAATTGGCGGGGAATATTGGGAGTGAAGGTCGATGAGAAACGAAACGTAGTGCTTGGACACACAAATTGGACGAATTGTTGGTGAAGGTCGATTCAAACAGAATAGATATTGGAGAGATCTTTATAGGAGGTCTAAGTCCAGCAGTGGGCGTTTATCGGCTGATGATTATGCTAAAGATGTAATTTTGATATTCGATATATGATCGGCGGAGATGATGGATTTGAAATGGTATACATTCATTTAATTTTCCACATCGAGGAGCAGGGGGTGATGGAGGCGAAGACGCCTTTGCTCATTAAACCTTCGATCGGTTCCCTTTGATTGATTGGAGACGGGGCCCGCCGCGTCTCACGCGATTTAACGTGAGGGGAAGTGTCGCTGCGAGTTTTCAATGTTCACTTGCAATTATTATATAAAATCAAAATCAGTTCACACTTGACCTTAATTTTATCATTATTAACTGATATCGAAGGGCGTAAGGGATCCCACGGAACCTAAGCTAATATGACCTGCTCATAAACAAACCCTGATTAAGTCAGCTGGTGATAGTCTCAATCCCCCTAGTATTACAAGAGGCCTATATCCAGCAGTGGAAATGTATTAGTTGATGATGATGATGAAAGTAAAAGAAGGAAAAAATTTGATTCAGATAAATTATTCCTAACTACTAAATCCATTTCTAATTACTAATATCACTAAAACTCCTCATCAAAGTAACAATACAGATCATTAAGTAGCCAAGTATGAACAAAAGGTAGGAATATTAAAATAAGAAACAAATCTGTACTATCAACTGGCATCGCTTTTCTTTTCTTAACTTTTGTCTTATATTTTTTATTTAAAAAATGAGCAATTTTTTTTTAAATACAGTTCATAACTAAATTAAAAAAAAAAATTAAGTCTTCTCTTCTATATTAAAGTAAAATAGTGATAAGTGTTGTTACTAGTGGAAGGTCTTCTGCAACCGACAATACTGTGTTTAATGAATGCTGTATACTAGTGAAATTACTGCGGTAACGAGATTTAATATCTAAAATATCAAAGCGACGGATATAAGAAAAATACCTAGAATTTTGTTTACAAATATCTAAGTATATTAGTATAGAAAATCTTTAGAAAGATTTCTCGATGCGAGGCACGTTGCTGTTCTCAATCATCGCTTACTTGGTTGTCGGTTGAACCAGTTCCCATTACCGTCGCTGTCAGCTGGTTCAGGCGTGACCTGGTGCCAGGACTGTTTCAGCAGAGCTTAGAAATATTAAATTATAAAATCTTAAAGAGCAAATGTTCGCATGAACTGCAATACTCTACTAAGCAGATCTGGTAATATGCTCCAAGTAATTAAGTTATTATCAGCTGATAAACGTCCACAGCTGGACAAAGGCCTCCACCAGCAATGGGGGGAATTTGGGCCATTTCTCACCATGCATTGTTGTAGAGAATTACCTCCAGTAATATATTCATCTTCAGCCGATAGCAGCCTTCCTCAATAGTGGGAGTATTTGGGCCATCTCCCACCACGCTGGCTCAATGCGGGTTAGAAGGGAACCTGAGCCTCGTTTATTGATTAGTAAGGTACAAAGCAAGTGAGGTTAGCTAAGATCCCATGAATTGTTATGTGGGATCCCATAAACCCCACACAGGATATATTTTGATATAATTTTTTTGAAAATTATTAATAAATGCTCTTAATTTGATACGATATGGTGTATAACTATAGCGTTAATATTATTTGATGTAAATAGATATCTTAATAATCTTGCTTATTACTGAGTAATAGTAATGTGCCAGTAAAATTACTGAGATAACGACACTTAACAAATATCTCAAGGCGACTACCTTAACCAGCGCCGTTATAGGTATCACTTACTTTCAGGTGAACGTCTTTATTGACTCGTAGAATAAAAAAATACTGAACCCGCGTTATATGAAGACATCACTAAGCTCATAAGCTTATTAACCGTTATTATGTAATAGAAATTAAGTTAACTTTGTACCTCTTGTACAGTTTAGAGGAAATGTTTTAAAAAATCATCTCACTTGGGAGGAAGGAGTCTTTCCTTCCCCATTTTCTCCCACCGTCTCCCCCCTAGTCTCCTGCGATGTTCCCGCGGTAATGTGCCGGCTTATAATTTTCCGTTTAATGCCGTTACTTAATTATATTAACAAGTCCGTCGGCGGCGGCCGGCGGAACAAGTTAGGGCCTGCCGCTTGTCCGACGTTAATTATGACAGAGTTAGCTTACAGCTTAAGTTACAGACGACAGCGGCTTGAACTTGCTGTTAACCGTACATCACAATAGCACACGTAATAAAAAGTTAAAAAATGGTAAAATAAAGTGTAAAAATGCGACGTATTTTGGACTGAGAAGGCAAAGAAAAGTTTGAAAGATAGATATGTTTAATGAAAGGTGATTAGTTTAAGTAAAAGAAAGAATGAAAAGAAAAAAATGGATAAACAGGACCTTTACAACACGAAGGGAACGATTTAAAGAAAAAACTAAATAAAAAGTTAATGTAAACCCCTGATCATCATCAGGAATCATTTAGACGGTAGCGAGGGTTTGAGATGAAGGCCATTTTGTGAGATATTAATAGTTACATCTGAAACCCGAAGGTAAATTTTTTTAAACGTTCACCTGATGGTAAGTGGTAAGAAACACCACACTGGTATCTTTGAGACGTAGTATTAAGTCTCATCACCTCAGTAATTTCAATAACTTACTGTACTCATCAAACTGGAACATAGTAATTGATTTTTTTACGTCTTTTTGGTAAACAAGCAAAGGTCCTATCTGATGGTAAGCAGTTCCCGTGCCTTGAGAAACCTTATCACGTGGTTGTGCTGTGTATACTATCTTAACCACCGCCGTGTACTAGCGTTTCACTCACTATTAAGTGAACGCCTGAGTCTACTCGTTGCATTGAAGAAAATAAAACAGTTGTATAAGATAACTGAATAATTTTTATGTGATTTAATCAGCATTGGGACGGCGTGATGATGGCCTCAGGCAAGCTCTATTGGGGATGCCTTTGTCCAGCGGTGGACGTCTATCAGCTGATGATGATGAGTACACTCAGCTTATGTCTTGGGCCAGAGCCTAAATTGATATCAGCAAAGAGAAAACCCAAATCAATTAGTGAGGCGGCGGGGCCCGTTCGACATGTTCCTCCGGAAACTCCTCCTGCTTCCTGATCGCTCCTTTATTACTAACCATTGTTAACAACCTTTTTTTATATCTTCTATTTATAGAAGGGAGAAGAAGATGATAGATTAGCTGTCTACAGATATTTTTTTGTATAACAAAACAAAGAGATTGATTGCTCTTGCGTTTAGGAGAAAACAATGTGATTAGATTTAGTGGAACTGGTGATAGGTATTCATTATCGGAGACCGTCTAGATAGTCTCCTATTTCTACCGCCATATAGTAATGAGCATATATTACACTATTTACTGAAGAGTGCTGTATGTTAGTGAAATTACTGTGGTAACGAAACACTCAGTTTCGAGACGAGTGCAATGTAGAGCTGTGTATACTGTCTTTAGCATCACTTTGTTACAGGCAAGTGAATCACTTACTATCAGGTGAACGGCTTTTTAATCTCACCAAATAATTTCCATTAAAAAAGCTTGTATTTTTTTACTGTACATAGAAATTCTAGAAATTAGTTATGCATATAATAGCCGATAGATTCATTACTAGACAAAGGTCTCACCCAATAGTGGAGAGAATATGGTCTGTCACCACGCAATCTGGCAAAGACTAATAATATAGTAATCGTCAGCCGATAGACGTCTTGTACTGGACATAGGCCTTCCCTAATAATGGGAGTACTTGGGCCATGTCCCACCACGCTGGCCCAATGCGTGGCAATTGAAAGCCAAAGCCTTGTTTATTCATTAGCAGGGTCTACAAGTAGGTGAGTTTGAATAAAGTCCAGTAAGTTATTGTGCAGGACTCTACAACCGACGTATTTTTTTTAAGCATATGACAATGTTTGATCTTAATCCCACCTGGTGTTAAGTGGCGATATGGTATGTGGTGGTATATTAACTAAGTTGAAGCCTATTTAGTATTAAAGCCTCTCAGAAATTTGTACGGGAACATTGACGTACGGAAGTTGTTCAATTCCTTTGCTGTTTTTATTAGGTATGAGTAATCAAATCGCTTTGTATGTAATATATATATGTGGATATATGTGTATATAATAAACAAGGTAATTTCAATGTTCTCTATACATTTAACTTAACTTAACATCGGTATTCATAAAAGAAGTTTGGAATGAATAAGTAAAAAGTTTGGGAACTCAGGACCGGGCGACATCGGGACTTTCACACGCCGATGAATATTGTATAGGAATTTGGGAACGAAGAACTTTCTTTGATTTAATAATTTTTGTTTTTTATAATATTCCTCAACCTTAATGCGAGCAGTTAACAAACGTCTTTAATATTAATTATAACAGAATAGTTATACCTCATCATCAGTCGATATATGTCCATTGCTAGACTGCGGCCTCTTTCAACAATGGAAGGATTTGGGCCGTCTTCCACCACACTGACCCAAAGCGGATTGACGGAAAACCAGACCCTCGTTTCTTCATTAGCAGGATGCAGAGCAAACGAGGCTGGCTTGAGTCTCATGTATTGTCATATGGGACCCCTTACAACCCTTAAACACTATACTAGTTTAATGACTTGCATGTATTCCTATCATTTTGCAGTGCATATTGGATAACTTGACGCCCAAGTTGCGCCGGAACACCCAACTCGATTTCACATCGATGTTCATGATTGAACCCTTAAGTTAGTCTACAACTTCCGGTAGGAACTCAATTGGAATTTATAATATACGTATACGGATATACGACACTTCATATCCGTATATAACTACGATCTATTTCACAAATACTTCCTCTCACTCATGTTAAGTTATTTCTCCTTATAAGTTAATAGATGTTAATGAATAAGTTACATGAAAAGAACTTCTTGAAGAAGAAAACCATTGCGATACATCTAGTGAACGTGATGATGTCCACCGTAGAGGTTTTAGTGGTGAAAATTCACTACATAACCTTGACTGATTGAAGGTCAGGTATCTTTCGAAGATTTCAACATCAGTCGTATTGGCGATGCCTGGAAGAGATCTTACCTTAAATGGGCCTTTGGGGTCGCAGGCGGTTAAGAGGTGGTTCTCATCGCCTTGAACGACTCAGAGAAGGACCATGACTGGATGTTGTCTTCAGCAATTATATGGGGAATGAGAAAATAAGTCTCTGATAAGAACTTTCCCAGCATAACGATAGAGAGTAGTTTTGTACCGTACGGAAATCCAGTGATGTCACCAAACGCTGAAGATGACCACCGGTTTATTGGTTAAAATCTCCACATAACCTTAACTAAACGAAGGTCAGGTATCTTACGAAGGTTTCCTTCTCAATAAAAAAGTGGGTTTTGGTATTACTGCGCAGGGTAGATAGATAACAAACTTAGTCACATGCATACAATACGCCGGCGGAACGGGTCCGCTTATCGGATTAAATTTAAGACAAAGTTCCGCACTGTGGTATTAATTCATACCAATCCAGTTTCGGTGTTGCCTTATTTAATATTGATATTTATATATAATATAACAGAGTGATTCTTTTAAATCACATTTCCTAATGACTGAGGGTCGTGGTCATGTGTAAACCACGCGACTTATCAGTTATAATGTAGTGGTGTTGCCATTGCCTTCTCAATTTCACGTAGCCGAATGGTCACCACATAGATATGTTGGTTTCCTCACGATGTTCTTCACCGTCACCGGTATTGATGTTATATTAACACATTGCCATCAGGCGATTTTTGCTCAAACTTGTCTATAAATCGGGGTATTTTTAATGAAATCAAACTATTTCTGTATGTGAATTAAAACTGCGGTTATTATCTGTCTAATTAATATATTGTATTGAAATTTTTAAATATACATAAGTATTGTTAGTATTGTTTTTCTGTATGATGTTTGGTGAAACAGCTTCCTTTGTGTAACGGTACTTCTTAAAAATTACCAGCAAACTACACAAATGAAATTTTCATTTCCCGATGTCTAATTTTTTTAAAAACGAGATTTTTTCGTTTTCAGATGACTACGTAAATTATCAGCAAAGTGCACAAACGACGTTCGTATTTTTTTTAAAAAACGAGAAATCTCGTTTCCCGATGTCTACGTAATTTATTTAAAAACGAGAAATCTCGTTTCCCGATCGCAATTGTTAACTGCATATAAATTGAATAATTCATTAGTGAAGGCCGGATTCGGACCCGGTAATATCCTAAAAGCAGGCGTTAAAACCATTAAGCTATCACGACTGTACATATTTGTTAAAGAAATTTATTCCAGTTAACTTACTTTCCGGAACAACTTAACCGGATATCTCCGAAAGTGACTCGAATAAGTAATGACTGTAGCACTAATCTATCATATCATATACTGATGGTAGGTTTCCGTTACAACATACCTATTGCAGCCGACGAATAGTACTGTTCAAACATTACTGTGTTCCAGTTAGAAAGGTTGTGAATTAAGTAGTGATGGTGTGCGCAATGTGGTGTAGTATCACTATCAGGTCTCGTTGTCTAGTAGAGTAGTAGTCGTAGTAGTACACTGATGATAGAAAGTTGTTCCATATTCCTTACCTGGTACTAAACAACCAAAAATTTCTATTTTTCTATACAAATACTAAACGTTTGAAGCACCTGATGTCGAGTGTTCCATTCGAAGCGCAAGTGGATGATCTCTTAGCCCCATAAACGTCGTAACCTTACAAACGACTTCCGCTAAAGCCATCAGTTACCACCAGCTCTTGAACTTGTCACTTTTTATAAATATAACATTTATGTGGGTACTTATAAATAAATGTTCTTTAGGTCTTTCAAAATGTGAGTAGGTTCTTCCATTGTCAATACTCTTGTGGTGCTGCAAGATATTATTAATAGGGTTTCACTATGCAGCAAGAAGATGGGCCTAAATATGAACGTCACAAAAACCAAAGTCATGACAATTTCTAATTCTAAGGAAATTAACGTAAATATTAAAGTAGAAAGAAAAACGCTTGACGATGTCGACAAGTATAAGTATTTAGGCTCAAGGTTAACGAAGTCATGGGAAAGCGATAAAGAAATCCGGCTTTATGCAAACGACAACTCTCTATCAAATTGAGAACTAAGCTCCTTCAATGTTACATTTGGCCCGTTGTGCTCTATGGATGTGAAGCATGGACCATGGAAGCAGAAAGAAAGAAAGTAGAAGCTTTCGAGATGTGGTCATACCGTCGCATACTACGCATCAGCTGGATGGATAAAGTCAAGAACGAAGCAGTCCTAGAACGCATGGGAAAAAAGCTTGAGCTTATCCGGACCATTAAACAGCGGAAAATAGCTTACATAGGACATGTTTTGCGACACGAACGGTATTCTTTACTCCAGACCACCATGATGGGAAAAGTACCAGGAAAACGTAAAGTTGGAGGAAGAAAAATGTCTTGGCTGCGTAACATCAAAGACTGGACGGGAATTAAGATCGTAGAACAATTGTTCCGAATGGCGCTTGACAGAGAAAAGTTTAAAGAGTCAATTGCAAACCTTCATTAGTGAAGAGGCACCTCAAGAAGAAGAAGGTGCTGCAGGCGTTTATAGGCTATGGTGACTGCTTACCATTAGATGTTATGCTTGTTTATCACATTTGTGATATATATATAAAGGTTATATAAATGAAAGCTGGTAAGAAATATTCTTTAATAGTAGTAGGAACAAACCAGTTCTGGGTTATGATTTATGATAACAATCATATTACTTCTATTTATCATCAGCAGATATACGTCCAATCATGGATATAACCCTCTCTCAATAGTGGAGAGATTTGGGTCAGTTCTCACCACGCTGGCCCAATGATTATCTAGTAGCACAACGAGCAGGTTAAGTTGGTTTGGGTCTTATGGTTATTAGAAGACAACTGACATATTGTAGACTCACACAGTCACGAGTAACCTTCTTTGTTAAATCTTGATAGGGTTGTCGTGGTCACCACTTTAGGGGTTGGTGGTAAGCTTCACAAGCCCGACTTACACTCAGTAAATATATTACTCGTTTAATCATTTATTTATATACCCATAATGGTATGTAGTTAGACAAGTTGTTTAACTTCAATGTCTTCCATGCTTAGACCTTAATTATTTTAATGTTTATCTGCCCTTAGGGTTTAGGGTGTTTTATAAAAGACCTCCAAATCCAGATCAAGTTTTTTCTTTTAACAAATAAAGTTGATAACACGCGGAATAAATTAACATACCGGCCGAACACGTTCCTACTTCGCAAACTCCCAGCGAACTTTCCTGCGTAGGCTTTCATAAGCTCTGTACTTCGTAAGTTGGGGGAAGCAAAAAAATTAAACGTCCGTGCTCCGAATGTAGCCTAATTTCATATGCTTACTTACAAACAACATATAAAGAAATGGTTTCTGTGTATATGTTAAATGTTTATATGCGGAATTCAAACAAATGACTTTTGTCTATAGTATGTTCACATTTTCTTTTTAATTTATAGCATACTTGAATAACTTAACATTAAAGGCACTGATGCTATAACTTTGTCATGTTCCTCATAATTTGCTAGATTTAATACTGACATTAACATATAAGGAGTAGGGTGTAAGAGGTCCCATACAATACTTCACAGGATCCAACCCGACTTCACCAAGATCTGGCTTTTGCCCAACTGCATTGGGCCATCGTAGACGGCCCAAATCCTGTCATTATTGGGTGAGGTATAGACCTACAACTACGGACGTCTGTCTGCTGATGATGACATAAGCAGTATCCTACTAATATCTTCCTTTCCTTGGCGTGCATCCGTGCAGAATGGGATGTCGCTATACCAACGTAATGAATGAGATATGCTATACATAAATATAGGTATAACAAGGTTTTAAATTTATTAACTTTTTAATTGCCAATGCAACGGGCAACTACTAGTATTTTACTAACCCTTACTAACTTAACACAGTCTCATGGTGTAAATAAAGATTTTCTTTATTATCTCTTTTAACTAAATCACGAAAGAAGTCAATAGATTTGTTATGAAAAGACTTATTATATTAATATTTAAGTAACAACACGATCGGCGTTAATTGTAGCATCCCTTTTACTGGTGGTAGGTCTATTTCCGTCTAGGTAGGTATTGCAGCTTCTATTCTTACTGCCAAATAGTAATATGCGAACATTACTGTGTTTAATTAAAGGTGTCTAAGTGAAATTACTGGAGTACCGAGACTTAACACCATACGTCTTGAGACGAGAGCAATGCTATATATACCATATTATTCACCATGTTATGGGCAAGCGTATCACTTAATATTAGGTGAACGCCTTGCTCATCTCATCGGCGTGTTGAATTAAAAAAAAATACGTCGTATTCCTTCATGATTGAGGGTCGTGGTCACCATGTGTAAACTGTTCTCCTTTACCATCAGAGCACGTGGTATTGGTGTTATACTAACTGCACATAAATTGAAAAATGGTTCGGTGCAGGCTGGATTCGAACCCGGTAACTTAAGCTAGACGGCGTTCAAACTACGAGACTATCACTGTTGACCTATATTTAGTAATTTCATTATATGAAATGATGAATTCACTGTTAACATAACGGAATAATTTAAAACGTACGCGAGTTTGTTAATTGCATTACGGTTTTATTGCAGAATGCACGAAATGTGCAATTTTTGAATTAAAGCGTTAATGAGAGAGTGCTACGATTTAACCCTCGTATAACACGGTGTTTGTTTACCGCGTTATGTGGACTAGCTATGTGAAAAACTGATTTAACCAACTTCATCAGCTTATACGTCCACTACTGGACATTGTTCTTTCTGATTAGTGGGAAGATACTTATTACCACTAAAGTAGCAAACAAGCATAGAGCCTGATGGTAAACAGTTACTGTAGCCTGTAGACAGCGAACGTACCGTAACTTGTCAGACCTATTAAAGGTCTGACATACAGATGTAACGGTAACAAATCGGTTCAGCCGAATCTGTCTACAATGAAGCCGTTTTCTACCCTTCAATCGAATAGTACCTAGGGTACATAATTCATTTGGAGGTCCCAATAAAAACGCCCTCAAAAAGTCAACACAACACAGAGACCACTTGAAGTCCCGCCACTGGTAACTTTTCCAATAACCCGACCCCTAAACCGTCAGACCCCCGGACCCCTGACCCTAGTATACAAGCGAACAATACACATCACAAAGAGTGAGTGATTAATAGGCGTTCACCTGATAGTAAGTGATACGCTTACCTGTAATACATCGCTAGTTAAGATAGTATACACGTCACATTGCTTTATCTACAGACATAAGTTTTCAAGTCTCGTTACCACAGTAATTTTACTAGCATAGACCACACTTCAAACCGGAACACAGTATTAATACTAGTGGTAGGTTTCAGTTACCAAATACCATCTAAGTACCACCGCAGCTCTTATTCCTACCGCCAAAGAGTATATGCAGACACTACTGTTTTCCTGTTTAAAGAGTGCTCTATGTTATCGAAATTACTGCGGTAATGAGACTTAACATATATATCAAGGCAACGACCGCGAAGTGGTGCTATGTATATCATTTTAATCTTGAAAAATAAGGTATTAATTCTCGTTACCGCAGTAATTTCACTAGCATACAGCACCCTTCAAACCGAAACACAGTAGTACTAGTGGTAGGTTTCAGTTACCAGAGAACGTCTACGTACCACCGCAGCTCCTGTTCCTACTGGCGGTAGGAATAGTAATGTACAAACATTACTGTGTTCAAGTTTGAAGAGTGTAGTATACTAGTGAAATTACTGCGGTAACGAAACGTAACATCAAGGCGACGAACGCAGAGTGGTGCTATGTATATTATTTTAAACTTGAAACGTAAGGTGTTAAGTCTCGTTACCACAGTAATTTCACTAGCATACAGCACCTTCTAACTGGAACACAGTAAGGTAATACTGGCGGTAGGTTTCAGTTATAGTTTGATGGGGTTTCTCGTGAAATTACTGAGGTAACGAGACATAACATCAAAGCGACGAGCGCAATGTGATGCTGTATACCATCTTAACCAACACTATATTATGAACAAGCGTATCACTTACTATCACGTGAACGCCGTATTTAATTCGTCGACTAGTAAAATTAAAAAAAAAATTCTATAAAATAGGAACTATTTTATATATGAATAAAGTGAAAATGAATATAACATACAAACATAAGTAAAGCTTTAATATAACTTATAGGTATTGTCCCGGAGAGCCTGAGAGTGAATATTCATATTATCATAAACATTATATATTGTCGCTTTGAATTATGTTACCGGTAGCGAAGATACCTTAACATTGTTATACATTAATGATACTTAAGTTAAAAGTTATACAAGTAATGCTTTGAAGTGAAACTAAGTTTATTTTGATGAGTGGACGGAAGTTGCTGTTTATTATTGAAACACTACAAACCGGTTATCAGGGAGGCTATTAAATGGAATAAAGGGTGATGGAAGAGTAGAAAGGATTCAATATAAAAGAAATAGAAGAACAAAAATACAATAAGAATCAGAAGATAAATAGAAGTAATAGTTAATTAAAACTCAGTTTATATACAACGTAATGTACTACATACCATTTAGGAGTTTGATACGTGTTTGGTACAGATGTTCTGGATTCTTCGTGTACTTGTGTAGGTCTAATCTTAAGGGGAGTCCCTAGTGCCTCTCTGAACTGGGGGTAGACCCTACCGTGATCACCAGGTCGCTTGCTGTCCCGGATTCTTCCGTCAGAGCCTTGTGAGTTGGAGATCGGAAAGGAGATAACCCCAGAGAATTTCCTATCAGATGCCTGTAGACGGAAGTCGCAGCATATTCTTGTTATACTGCAGACAGGTTATCGGAAAAGCCGTTAAAAAGAATAAATTGTGATAGAAGAAAATATAAGTGATGAAGAATAAGAAGTAGTGAAGAATATAGAGATGGTATCACCCTGTTCAATTCTGGAAAAGTGATAAAAGGAATTAAATCCTATATCGATAGTTAGCAAAATTTATTTATACCTATGAATTTTGTCTATCGATTGAAATGATGATGATGATGATGAATAAATTGTTTACCGTACAAATTGAGTCATAAAAGTTACGGTAGGAGACCTTCTATTTTTTTTTTTAATCTTCCACACATCCAACCAATCAAGCTGGCCCAATACACCTTAGGTGAGGTTGGCTTGCTTCCAGTGAGTTTATTTTTGGGATCCTTTACACCCCAACATACAATACCCATATGTGACAGTTAGAAAAACAATCTCTTAATCCTGTAACTTTAAAATTTGATTGATACCTCAGTCATCGACCCCAACTTGGAAACTTATTACCTATCTAGATTGTGTTGAGTCTAGACAGAATTTAATCTGCGCCTGTAATAGGTCTTCTGGTGTACAAATTAAATTATAACACGAGATTGATATATTTTTGATTTTATTATTACTAAATATTTTTCGCAACTTATATTAACTTTCATACTAAGTTATTAATATTTCTTTATAATATTTATTGTATAACCTTTTAAACTTAGATTCTCTAAAGGAGAGATGAGACATTGTAAGTAGAGAGAAAGACATGTGAATAATATGAAATAATAATACCATTCATTTACATAATAAATAAATTCTTTATTACATATAATTAACATATATAATGAAAACATACATGTATAGATATATAGATATACGTACATAAGAAATACGTTACATGTCTGATTAATTTATTATGTTCAAAATGACTTTAGATTGTTTAGTTGTTCCTTGGGTAATAATTGAATAAACTCATCATTATCACCAGCTCATAGACTGCTGGATATAAACCTCCCCCAATAGTGGGTAGATCTCTTTACCACATTGGGCCAGCGTATGGCCCAATGTGGTAAAGAGACAGAGCCTCGTTAGTTCACTAGTAGGAGATGACGGCTTGGGTCTAGTGAGCTTTTCTATGGAACCTTTTACATCTCAAGAAAAAAGCTCATAAGTTATATGATATATAAAAATCTTAATTTTTTTATAAAGTTAAAACTTAAGTTAAATTCGAAACTTTTTTCTTAAAATTTTACTTCATGGTACATTATATCTTTATGAAAGTATCGAGTAAAATATCTTAACAAAAAAAAGGTTGTATGTAAAAGTTAAAGCATTAAATAACATATCCTTATTCCAACCGTCCGTATATATGCGAGGGAGGAAAGTTGGTGAGCTAGGAGGAGGAGGAGGGGAGTTTTGTATGATATACGGCGGTAGATTCTAAGGGACAAAAAATATCCCTCGTGCGGACTTTTTCGCACTTTTGTCTAAGAGTAATATTTATACGTATATATTTTTCAACTCTATTTTCTGCATATACGAAGAAAGGAGAAGGGGTGTGATAGATCCCATACAACTCATGAGTCCCAAGCCAACCTCCCCTGCTTGATGCACCCTGCTAATCAACAAAGGATCCTCTAGCTTTGTACCAACCCTCATTGGGCCAGCGTTGTGGGAGATGGCACAAACTCTTCATCCAGCTACGGACGTCTATAGGCTGATAATAATACGATGATATGAGCTTTTTCGTCTGCACTTGGTAATTTATATGCCATATATCATTGGTTTCATCGCTGTAAAACATATATATATTACTAGTAATTACTGCTTACTACAGTGCCATTCAAACTGGTATACAGTAAAGATACGATTATTCTGAGTTGCTTCTTCTTACACTACAGTTACTTAATATATCCATATATATAAAAATATCTATTCAACTATCTCTCTCCCTTTTCTTCTCTCTTATATCTCTGTCCATCTCTTCTACTCTCTCTTCATCCTATAACCTTACGATTTGATTTATATCTTAAAGTACGTAATATTAGTCGGTGTTATACTAACTGCATATTAATTGAACATTTTTTTGAGACCGATGAAGCTGTTACTGCTATAAATGAACGCGACGATTTCTTCATCAAATATAAAATCTTTTGGTCCTATTTTAAGTTACAGCACTTTAGGGGGCAGAGCCTGTTATCAGCGTTTAAAAATTTGCATACTCTAAACTGCAAAGCAGTAAGAAGTTTGTGCAGTAAAAACGTAATACGAGTAGTCGGTGAGTATGCAAACTGCAGCCTTCTGCGAACTTCGCGCGTTTAAAGCGAACGTGTAACTAAGTTAAACAAAAAGCTCCACTGCACACTTTGACTGTGCTTTAGTTACATTGTTATAACGTATTTAATTTTTTTAATGTTTACAGCCACGTGACTCGATATATAGCTTAAAGAACGTGGTATTAGCTTTTATACTAATTGCATATCAATTGAATAATCCATTGGTGTAAGCCGGATTCGAACCCGGTACCTACGACGTCAAACCAAGCTATCTGATAAGCGATACATGGATGAGAACAAAAATAGGTAAGTATGTAAAGATGGAACATCTGTGAAGAAAAAGAGAAGAATACGTACAAAGAATGTAGAAAGGAAAAGAGACATATAAAGGTATGAACCAAAAATAACCCTTCTTACTATTCAAAGAAGAACGACACAATACTATATATATATATGTATATTTATTGTTTTCATATCTTTTGTATAGAACCTCCGTAATATTTGTTAAATTTCTCTGTTAAGTAAGAACAAAACGGGTTTAAGTAACAAAACAATAATAAGCTAAGTGTTATATTTTCTATAGTATATACCAGCGTATTGGAATGTAGCATATACAGTTTTTATAAAAACACTTGATTCTAAGTGTCAATTAAATATATAGAGAAACAGCTATAGTAAATCTCCAATATAGGAAGATAGTGATCATTTTTATTCTGTCTAGCCAATTATTGTTTATGACTATTTAAACTTATAACATACATACACTGGCGATATACAACTGTATGGCGTAGCAATCCCATACAGATTAGTTCATACATAGCAATACAAATACACAAAATACAATCATTCATTTATCCACATTTTTGGTAAAGACTGTGTTTATAAGTAGAAGGTCAATATAGATCCTGTAGTCTCATGCTATCAAGAATAGTACTAAGGTAAGCCCTAGCTGTAGCAGAAGGAGACTGAAAGGGTTCAGGTTCGTAGACTTTGAGGGTTAAAGCCCTCACTGTATGCTATTTTGTCGTAGCATACTGTGGGTGTCAAGAAGTGGGTGCAGGAATGCACTGGTGACTTCCGAAGGAGATCCTTGGTCTTCTTCAATGCACTGAGGATGACCACCAAGAGGGTTTTAGTGGGAACAAATCCCACATAATCCTGACTTTCAGAAAAACAGGATATCTATAGAAAATTTCCTCGCGCCAAAAGAGACGTAGAACATCAATAAGCTGATATAGTAAATTGTGAAGCTTTTCTTAATATACTATTGCTTTCTACTAAAAATAAATTAATTAACTAAAAGCGTTAATCTCTTTGAGCTTTAACTGAACAAATTAACAAGCATAACTAGAGTAGTTAAAAAATGAAAAAAGAAACAACTTCATCCATTACGAGTTGAAAAGCACAAGTTAAATGAAACCGCAACGAAGCGCGTAATGGATGCTACAAAGTTTGCGTTTCCAAGTTGTAAACTTAAACTTTGCGATAACTACAAATCTACTTACCACAGAATACATACTATATATATATATGTATATATATAAGGAAAGGATTTTTAAAAGCTTTACTAGCTGGACATAGGCCTACTTTAATAGTCAAGGGCCTGGGTTGTCTCCTACCGCGTTGACAGGAAGGGTTTTACTTACTTCCGGTTCTGGTCGACCAACCGGAAGTGGAACCAGAAGTCACTAAGTACCTTAATAGTACATAGTTTTGATATCTTTATTGAATTAAGAGTGTTTATCAATAATTATATATTAAAAATATTTTTTTATCTACTTCCGATTTCAGTCTGCCAACCGAAAGTGATACCAAAAGTCACCAAATACCTTAATTTTGAATATTTTTGGTATCTTTATTAAAGAAAAGTGTTTAACGTAAAAAAAAAATTTGTCTACTTCCGGTTCTAGATGACCAACCGGAAATGGCACCAAAAGTCACCAAGTTCCTTAATGATACATATTTTTGATATCTTTATTGAAGTAAAAATGTTCCTCGGTAAAAAAATATTTATTATGTATATCCGGTTCCGGTCGACCAACCGGAAGTGGGACCAAAATTCACCAATTTCCTTAATGG
>DWLS01002532.1:0-17884 GCA_018246255.1 Pachliopta kotzebuea | reverse complement strand
ACGTATTATATATTGTACACGTATGTGCTATTACACATTATCTTGATAACACGAAATAATTAAAGAATGTATGCTTATTTTTCTCCTCTGCTAAGGGCCTTCTCTTACAAGAAGAGTTGGCTATTTATATGAACTTTTTCTGACAGTTTCATAACGCTCTTCTTCTTCATCGAAAGGTAAAGTTTTACCACGCATAAACTCAGTTATCACAGGTTTGGA
Source organism: Pachliopta kotzebuea (assembly GCA_018246255.1). NCBI lineage: Eukaryota > Metazoa > Arthropoda > Insecta > Lepidoptera > Papilionidae > Pachliopta > Pachliopta kotzebuea. Next base: position 17,665 of record DWLS01002532.1, on the reverse strand, counting down.
TTGTCTCAAAACATACGAGAAGTTCTCTTTTCTTCAGGTGTTACCGATTTTTCACGGTCCTTTTTTATTAGAAATACTCGTCCCAAGTTCGTGTTTTTTACAATGTAAATTTATAGGTTAAACAAGTTTAGCTTGTTTATTTACGATGTCAATAAGAAAATGTCTTCTAAAAGCTCTTTTTATAAAATATGTATGCAGGTAATATACGAGTACATTGATTTGTCAATTTACAAATGTATCGTCGTAACCGTGGCAATGGACTAAATGCATCATTATTTAACGTAAACGAAATTGTTTACATGAACATATAAAAATATTTTCATTGTGAAAGATACCGATCAGTTACCGAATAACCGTTTTTTAATAGTTTTAAAAAATTGCAAGCAGAATTCGTTTAGAACAAACGGCACGAAACAATACGGTGCAACCCTCGCTTGGCCACAAATCAGTGTAATCAGATTTCAAGCCCCCACATAGTGATTTGCTATTGCAGCAACGAATTAAGCTATGTTGTGTGCTGCGGTTTAGCCTTATACCCTTTAGTACGGTTTTGATAACAATGAAACTATCCAGGTTATCTATTTTCTTGTTAAAAATTTACGTAATTTATTGTCTAATTTGCAAAGTAGTTTTACCTTAAAAGCTTATATAAAAGCCAACATTACTGAAATTTATCATTATGTCTCTGTTTTTGAACCTACATATATATTATAATTATATTTGTGAAGACATATATAACAGAGCATAATATTGACGTAAATATATTACCAACATATATAAGATCACAGAAACTTATTTATAGCTAAAGAAAAACCTCATACATATTACAAATAAACGATTGCAGTATATTAGATCTTGAATATGATACCCTGTCTTGAGTTAATCTAGTAATGTGATTTTAATAAGTAAACCATAATCTCGCTTAATAATAGGTACAAATTGTAATATAGACATTAATTAAATAATTTTTCCTTGTAATGTATCATTTAATGAATAAAGTACTCCGAATTCTGATTCCTTATACAATTTTTTTCTGTTGAGATGATGAAAATCATGATATATTATATCGGTTACTTTGATTAACATAAATAGGTCAAAAGTTCCTTCACTAGGCTTCTCATTAAAGTAAATGTAATTAATTGATTTCATCTTAATGTAAACGATGTAGGAAGTATTTTTTATATTTTAAACCTGGTAGTAAATGTGGTGCTCTTAAAAAGAAGAACGCAATTAAAGTATTCTATCAGCACCAAATACATTAGGCTAACCAACTAGTAAAGACATGCATCTCGTTAACCTCATAGTTTTAATGGATACAGATCCGTTTAAACTGGAACATGAAACAATATATTGAAGTCGTAAAATATATAAAATTGTAAGAAAAAATCCCCACGGTCAATATTTAATTAAATATTTAAGTAGTCGTTGGTAGGCTCTTTGTTAAAGTATAATTTAAAAACTACGAAATCCATTCCTGTGTAATTGTATAGTGTGAGGTATTATACGTTACATTTAATAAAAAAGTGAAATAGTTAATGCTTAGTTTCTATATAAGAATGTATAATTAATTTTTGATATTATCCTTAAACTTATTTGCATTAATTAAAAAGAAATGTTAAAGTATTATGATATTTTAGAGATGCTGTAAGTATATACAGAAGTAGTTATTTTGTATGTAGATAGCTATAATAAACAGGAAATGTATACGTATGAAAAAAAATACTAATTAAGCAACTTTTTTTTAATACGCTTCAGTTAAACTTCAATAGCAAAATTGAATAGTAGTACGGCAAGACGCGAGTTCTGCTAGCAATCCGTATGGCCATTTAGGCTTCTGGCCTTGGGTACCAACGTTAACTCAGACTTGGTCTATAAGACTCTAACCATAAATAACGTGCTCTAGCCTTAATTACCTACCAAAAGTGCCTGCATGCCTTTCCGAATAAAGAATACTCTAAACATCGTTTTTATTGCTACTATTTGTGATCCGCCGATTAAACCTAGTTTAATACAGATCCTGATCATTATGATAATAAATAACATTTTAAGTATACATTAAAAACAGTACGCGGTACACTTAATGAGATATACATAAACATAACACGACATTTACTTTGAAAGGCTAACAAAGACTGGTTAGTTGGGTTTCATCAGGTTTCACATAAGACCTGGGCCTAAAATATAAACGTGGTAGACATGCAAATGTCTTGATAGCGGTCACACTTGCAAAAAAATTCGTTAGAATATCAACATAATTAAAATATAATAATTGTAGTGGTGTAGTTTTTTTAATGTTATTGTACCGCTTTTTTGTTCAATAATAAACTTACTTGAATTTTAACCCATGTTTATGTACTAATTAAGAACTAAAAAAATTGCTTTAAATTTCAGGGCATTTAGTATAAATATGGTGTTAATTACAGACGAAGCTCAGTTTCGATTTAAATTAATTGTTAAACAACATTTGAATTTGTTTAAAACTGACTCCAAGAACATTGTTCCTAAACATTTCGTAAATTGACGATGAAACACGGTAAAACAATGACGTCGTCCACAACACTTATATTCGTAAATTTATTTTGTATTTTTGTAGGCGTTTCATCAAATACAAGTAAGTTTTATCAATTTTCTCTAGTAATATCCATATTACTATATCCATTTGATTAAAGACAGTTTTTTACTAAATAACCTTCCTTTGGAAAACTTAAATAATTTGTTAAAAATTTTATGAAATAATAAAATAGTGAATATGCGATGATAATTATAAAATAACTTTTTTATGTTTTCATTTAATATTTCTTTCAGAGTCTATAATTATACCCTGCAAAAAGACCGACGAAACATGCATAACGAAATCAGCTAATATTGCAATCCCATTGCTTACTGACGGCTTTCCATCTCTAAATATTGATCCCATCGATCCTGTACAAGTCTCGAACTTAGAAGGCGAGACACCAAGTGTTAAATACAAGTTCAAAAATGTTGTGGCAAATGGGTACAACAAATGCACAATCAGTAACTTAAAGTAAGTATTTAGCTTCTATGTAATGCCCACTTGTAAACGAACGGCATTAGTTCTTGAAGAATGTTAATCTCCATGCATACTTACTTCAAAATAATCCAGTGTTTAATTTGGTTTACCATTTTTTATTTTTTTTATTCGTTGGGAGAAGCGAAACGTTCTCCTAATATAAAGTGATACAATCAATCTGTCAACATGCGGCAGTCCACTACTGGACATAGGCCTCTCCCAAGGAACGCCACTTGGCCCGACCTTCGGCTGTACGCCCGCTCCAGTTGCTGCCAGCCACCTTACGTAGATAAGTTATACGCTTGCTCATAACAATGTGGACTAATATGGCTTATTTAGCTCAACACTGGGCTCAACGAATTGAGACATAAGGTGTTGAGTCTGATTACCTCAGTATTCTCACAAGGTTAGAACGCCCTACAAACTGAAACAATCTTTGCTCTGTTTGGTGGCTGCAATAGGAATTTTGGTGATAAATACTTAAATGGTTTTCGGCAACGAAAACCTACCACCAGTACAGTTTAAATTATATATGGATATTTGATTTGTAAAAAAATTTATGGTACTCTTAACTAAATCTTTACCGACGACACAGTTTAAATATCATAAACTTAACATTTTATGTCTCAAAGCAACGAGCACAATGTGGTGATGTGTATATCATTCTATCGCGCCATTGCATCACTCACAAACATGAACGTCTCGCTAGTTTTGTCCCTGCCTGAAATAAAAAAATCTAAAACATTGCATACTTGATTTATAATATATGTTCATATAAAATAAATATTGTATCTAAAATTCACCATACTTTTCAAATTAACAATGCGAACATCGATATCTTTAATAGTAATAAGTAATTGAACTCTTGTTTATCTGTGATGTTTTTTTGTTAACGTAACAGCCAGCAAAAAAATAATTATATATTATAGCTATTATAATTTTTTAGTTTACCTTATCACAACTAGAAGTGGAATTCATTCGCTTTCGCATTTTTCTGGTTATAAGTATCTGTTGCTGACCACCATTTAGATATTAGTGTTTATCGTTTAAAGACCAAGAATTTAGTACAATATCTGTGTTAACGATACAAATTCCTCTGTCTTCTTAAGGCGACGACATTAATTTGATGAAATAACTCAAAATAATACAAATCTTTAGTAGAGCCACATAGTTATGAGGAGGCACTTATACTTCACTTAATGCATAGTATACTATTTTCTATCACTTTCGCATACATATACAGATACATACATAAATGTTACATATCCTTTACACATACGTTTTTAAATTAATAATACAAGATATATAAACCAAACTGTTTCAGATTTAATTTGGACGCCCTTACATTGATCTTCGATTTAATATGTCCTTCTATAAAACTCAATGGAAATTTCGAAGTTAGTGGTGAAGTCCTCAATGTACCTGTGGAAGGAAATGGACCCTTTAACATTAATTTTGGTAAATAAATTTAAAATGACATTGTTTACAATGTAAATAGTGTACATCAAAAACGAAAAATCCATTTTCCTAATGCTAGACCACCTTTTCGCCATTTGGTGTTAATTGCATTTTTTTTAACTAACATAAGCTACCAAATTTTTAAGAAAATTCGTCAAGCAGGAATCTTTAAAAACTGTTGTTGTTAAATATTGGCTTCTACTTCATTCCTTCATTGACTAAAGTTTATTGAGGATCGAAACAGCACTACAGTGGATTCTGTTAAATTTCCAACATATTTATTACCGCTTCGGAAGTAAATATTTACATATAGCATTACCTTTTACAGGAAAATATTTTTTCAAAATTGAAACAGTTATTGAAAAAGTTAAAGGAAGTGATGGCGAAATGCACATGGCTATTAAATTATCTAACATTCAAGGGAAACCGTTAGAAAGTGCACAAATTGATTATGATATTATCACCAAGGAAAATCTGCCACGTAAGTTTTTAATACAAATTAACATCAATTTAAATAACACTAACATTAATTATAACATCGTTATTATAAAAAAATAATCTTATACTACGTTTTAAATCTACATAATAACATTAAAAAAACCTTAAATTTCATTTTTCAAACAGTTTTTTGCGGATTTCTTTATTACCATAATACTTTTCCAATTATATAATGTTAATAATTTTTTTTTAACTTTAACAAAATCTAAATAAATTTTATTTGCTTCTTTAATTTTCAGCCGAAGACGCAAAAAAGTCCAAACAGGAAAAATTATTTAACTTGCTAGAGACAACTACACCATCCTTCGTTCACAATCTATTTAACGATTTTTTCCAAATCGTAAATAAGTATCTCGAAACTATTCCTTTCGATAATTTGTTCATTGATTAAAACATTCCAAGTCGTGTTACTCGAGTGCAGCCGCAAGAAAAATATTAACATTCAAAACTATAAAAAATTCATTACATGTAATCTATTCCTAAAATTATATATGTGGTAGTTAAAAATAACTTTCTAAAATTTGACTTGCGTATACTTTAATAACCATTATGTATGATAATAATTATTAAGTAAAAATACCATTATCATTTTAAAGTTAATTTTATAATTACAATTACATTTTTTCTTAGGATTAGAAGTTCACATGTTATACCACAAGAAATTTGTATGCATATTAAGATTAATGAAATAAAAACGTAATATTGAAGTTAAAAAAGGTAATGATTGTTACATAAGAGAGAACTTTTTTCTATGCTACCCTTGAGTTGTATCGTAATAAATTTATTGTCAGATTTATTTTCTACTTTAATTAATTGTAGCGACTAAGAAGTGTATCATATTTTGATAAATAATTATTTTTCTCTTAAAAGGTTCAAAAGAAAAGGAAGGCAGTAGATTCAAACACAACTCAAAAACACGACAGTCAAAGACATAAATACTACTTGAGCACTGGTTTCAGTCGCCAATCAGTAGTTCGCTTACATCAATATATTTCAGTTTGAAGAAACTGTATCTAGTCAAATTACATGGGTGATAGAATTTAACTTCATATATTTCAGGGCATTAGCGCGATATTATTACGTACGCATAGCTAACCATCAAACTTCATCAAGTACAAAAATAAAAACAAACCAAACTATTAAATACTAAAAAAATTATAGAGTAAACTAAATTGATATTAAATATTTGCCTTACAAAATATTTTTTTACAGAAAACAGACCCTTGATAACTACACAAAACTGACAAAATCTCTTGACCTAATTCAAAGTCTAAAATAGCTAGCTCTGTCGTCCTAGTGCCAACCGCAACTGCCTTAGTAACAGTGACTAAGCCTTTGCTTTCAACCACGAAGGTCCCTAATTCGATTAAGGCTCATATGTAGATTATGATAAGTGTCAGGAAAAGTTCATCAAAGTATCATAACAACATTACTATATAATACCAGTCAATATACCGAGCGCTAGAGTTCTAGGAAGGCTCACTTCAGCATCGACAGAATCTTTGTTACATAAGGCTGTATATTGTAGTTAATGAAATTATTTAAATAATGAGACTGTATTTTCTTAAATTGTCTCAGAACAAAGAGCACAGTGTAGTACAGTGTGTATCATCCTAACTGGGGCCACATTGACGTGGGCGAGCGCATCATGTAATACGAGATGAAAGTCCTTTTCGTCTAATCGCTTGTTTAAACCAAAAAACCAATCAGCAAATTGTTACATATCCTTTAATGCTTTAACAACACATATATTATACATGAGATGGCTTTGTAGCCTTGACCAAGCCTGTGCTGCTGTTTCCTCCACAGATGCCAGAATATTCCTTAGATCTTGACTTTGTGCTATGGCTTTAGAATGTATTTTTAAAAACAAACTTAGATATGATTGAGCCAACTCGAAATCCTTGTTCATACTGAGCATACAGAGGACCATAGAGAGAAAATGTTTCATAACTTCCAGTGAACCGCCCGCATCTACAGCCATACTGACTACTTCCGCTTCAATTGCTGCTGGTGACAACATTTTCATTTTTTCTATACACTGCATGTATTCCTCTTCATTATTGCTAGCAACTAATCTTTTAGCGAATGCAGTTAATGTTGATAAAGATTCTGGTATTAAAAGTTTCTTGTCTTTGCCATTATCTTTTTCATTCTCTATATCAAATTCGAGATTGAGGCTAGGTATAGTGGGAAGGAAGAACGGTGCCGATTTTGGAACAGTTACTAGTGTCTTGGGTTTATTTCTCATTTTCACAATGTCCAAATTCAACAAATTCAACCACCGGGATGTTGGCTGATCAGAAAGGGTAATCAATTCTCGACTAATTTGTTCTGGAGATTTGTACTCTACTTCTCCTCCTATATCTATGATTCCTAAGTCTTCAATATCAGGCTTTTCAGTGATTGCTGTGCTTGGTAATCCTGAAATGGTAAAGTAGTAAGTATTTTGTTTATCATTCTCTATCATATATTATAAAAATATAATGAAAACATACTTAATTTTGGTATGACAACTGTATTTCTGTCTATTGCTTTAAGGAAACCTCTCTCATATAATAACTTGTTAGCCCAAAGGAACACCCCCAATTCACCAACATGTGTTGTCGCTAAATAATCACCAGTTGGTGACATACTCAAAGAAGTACATGGCTGTTCCACCTAAAAATTACTTTTGTAAGAAATTGTTTAAAACACAAATATTTTTTGTGTTATATATAATTTACTTACATGAAATATGTCTACAAGCTGTGCACTGGGTATATCCCAAGTGCAAATGGTGCAATCCATCGATGAACTAACTAACCACCTAAAATTATTAATTATTTACTTATTTTAATTTATTTATTTACACTTTATTTGTACAATAGAAAAAAGTAAAAAAAAATATACACAAGAGAGACACAGTAAACGAAAAGACGGACATAACGCCACAAGGCATTCTCTTCCTGTCAACCTTCCAGGATATGAGAAGAAAGAAAAAAAAATACAAGTAGGTGCCAAACAAACCATAACAAAAATTAATAATATAGTAAATATAAACATGGTTATAAAATAAACTACATAACTATTATATATATTCTATACAACACAAATATACATATACATATTTAAACATATACATACATAAATATAAATTATACAAAATTATATATTTAAGATTAAAAGAAAATTGCACAACATATTATTATGTGATTGGACATTTAATTTAGTTTAAATGTAAATACTACAACATTATAGATAAAAGGGTCTTCAATACTGGCTTCAATACTGAGACTAGATCTCATGTCTCAAGACAATGTGAACAATATGATGTAGCATGTATCGTAGTAACTAGCGCCACACTATCATTCGAAAGGCCTGTAAATTACCATTACCTGAATTTCTTGTCTGTCTAGAAGAAGAAAAATTATGAATATGCTGAAACTACTGACCTGCTCTGATAATCAAAATCAATATCATTAATTTTTCCAATGTGACCTTCAAATTTTCTAACAATTTTCATGGTATCTATGTCAACAAGAGTAATGGAGAAGTCTTCATTAGCCAATGCCAACAAACCACTGTCCCGGTGACATTTTGTACTGCTCACTGATTCCTCTAATTTTAAAATGTGAAATGGACTGGTGGTCACTGTAAAGTTTATGGCCTTAGTAAATAAATTATTTTCAATACAATTCAAGAAATTTCACATTTTAGTCATGCATTTTTATACAATATGAACAATGAGGAAATTTCTATGATTATTTTTTAATATCATTTATTAAAAGTATATCTCTGGCGGTAGGACTATGTTGTTGGAATCAGTCTGAGTATGTACCACCAAGTTTGTAGTATTAAGTGGTTTTTTAAGTATAGTTCATTAGTAATATTTTTGAAGTACACTTAAACAATGATAATTTTTTTTAGTGAATTTGAACAAGACATATGATTACCTTTTTTAAAATGCCAAAATTTCAATTTGTCGTCAGCACCTACTGTGATAGTTCTTTGATTACATAGATCACTTTCCACTCCTCTTACTGCACCTTTATGTGTAGGTTTCTTGTCTTTACCATAGTATCCTCTATATAACCCAGACTGCATATTAAATTTATGGACTTGACCATTACTATAACCTAGAAAAAGTAATAAATTTACTTAATTTTTAATTTTTAAATTAATGTTGACAAAAATATTCCTAATGTTTTCATTACTGGGACCATTTAAAGAGATTTTTTTACAAGGCGATAGCCAAAGCCATTCTGCCCTGTCTTTGGCAATGTGCCAGTTGTTGATTGTAAATAATAATATATGTAATGATAATTAGTTAATAATATACATAATATTTATATTACAATAAATTTTAAGTTACGTGTTTATGGACACTGATTGTTTTTTATTTCTTACTTTACATCCCTAACGGTTGTCAACAACAGAATGCCTTGTCACATTATGTATATCTTTGTGTTTATGTATTTCTTTTGCTAAATTTATTTTTAAAAGAAGTTTTAAATAAATAATGTTACCTATAACAACAAAATTTCCACAATGTGTCACAGTAAGACATGTAGCCTGTACACCTTTTTCCATTTCAGGAGGTTTTAACTTGTGCTCACCCATACATATCTTATTGTATGACCATGTTGTAGCCATGTACATATTTTCATGAAGAGATGCTATGCTGTCCCATTGTTTGTCTCTCTGCATGCAAGAACTTATTTTAATTATTGGTGGTAAGACTAGGTGATCAGTTTGAGTTCTCTCTGCAAATAAACAATGTTAAGTTACTATTTGAAAATCTAAATTAATTGAATTTAATGACAAATTTGAACAGCAAAAGTGAACTTTAGTAGATAAAAACCAATACACATCTATAAAATGCCATTATAAAAAAAAATCAAGTAGATATTAACACAAAACCTTCTTACTTTTCTTTTTAGAAACTTTTCTGTTGTATGATGCTTTGCCCATACTTTTATTAAATGTTTCAGTGACTGTATTCATTATGTGAAGGCTGCTGTCTCTGCCAGCAGCCAGAAGATTTTCCCCAGTTGGTTCACAATAACGCACTAAATTTGGAGGAAGTGAATGCCCTTCTCTGTAAAAAAAAATTATAAAGTTATAATTTAATTCTGATTTTTTTCACAGCTTCTCAACGCTTAAGCTACCTATCATATATTTTTTCAATATAATGATGTTCTTTATAATTTCATGTTTTGATTTTTTCAGATGTTTTAGATTTATTTATGACAATTATGATTCTCACAGGTGTAATACTGAAACAGCTTTCATTCTATTTAAAATATTTAAACTTACTAACAAATATTTACCCAACGATAAAGCCACAACCCTTAATACACTCCACATTGTTAAAAAGTTTTTACAGGACAATGTCACCCATAAAATAGCAATAAAAAGTATACTCCACTTAGCTCAGGCCTGTGGTATTGATTATTAACATAAATCCTTTTAGGGTTTTGAGAAAAATATTTTGCCATATAATAACAATCATCATCCAGTACCCCATAGCACTCTTCATGCCCATAAGCTTTTCATACATGGTTTTTTAATATGTGTCCTGTTTTATTTATTATTCACTTTATAGAAAACATATATTTAGTTAAAGTTATCCACTAAAAACATACCTTTTCTTTAAAAGTCTCGCACCACCATCAGGCATATCAAATATCCACATTTTTAATGAATTATCTTGAGAATTTGTAATCATTAATGGTTCAGACATTAAACATTGTAAACCTGCCACACTTGATGAATGTGCAGATTGTATCTGAGACATAACCCTTTTCTCCTCCAAATCCCACATCACAATGTGTCCCTTAGTGCTGCCTGTCACCATAACAGGGACTCCATCTAATCTAAATGAAAGGCAACTAACCATACCCCAATCATGAACAAACTCCATTACTGTCTCATCATAACGCAAATTGTGTAACTTAATTTTCCCATTAGCAAGACCAATTGCAACAACATCCACAGCAGGTGCAGGTTCTGTAACTGTCACAGCAGACTGCCAACCTCTAAATGTATAAACCAACTTTGAAGTACGCATGTTCCAAATTTGTAACTGCCCCTGTGTGCTACCAAGTAATATCTTGTTTAAATAAGTGGGCGGATGACATATTGTTGATATCTTAAAATTATTTTCATCGAATTCCAGATCTAAAAATTCTGTTTCTTCTTTCATATCAAATATTTTCAGAATATTATTTTCGTCAATAGATATCAAATGTGTACCAAATGGTAATAGTTTGTGTATGGATGCATTATGTCCTTTATATACATGCTTAAGCTCACACCCTCGCCTCCAAGCATAAATATTATTTTCACTTGCCACATATACATGGTAATTATCACCGCTCATGCAAGTTATAGGACCTGGATGTTCACCACTTATACTTAGTAAACGAAACTTATCACAACCGTAGGTATGAAACCATTTTCCAACGCTTGTACATAGCAAAGTTTCGCCACGCCGTTTAATAAATCTAGCGACAAACGGTACATGTGTACTGACGTAACCTAGAACTCTTGAACCAGTAAATATTTGACTACTAGTTTTTGCAGACATTCTAATAAAATATTAAGTAAAATTGTAATCAAATAATTAAGACAATGCAAAGTTGCGGTCAAGGTTTAACATAAAATTAAATGCACGTGTTTTTATTTACTTCTGCTTGGCATTTCAAATAAAATGACAGCGACATTTTATTTTCTTAAAATAGAAATGGTCATAGACTTTTGGCCAGTCAATGTTTTTTAAGATTTTTTGAAATGCTTTATTAAACTTATAATATTTTAAATTATTTATTCATGAAAATACTATGACAAGACTTTAAACAAGTGACATTCAAATGTAAATCTTTCTACAGCACCAACTTTATTTTAATATGAGAATAAAAACAGAAAAATATGCCAGGCCTAATTTGAAATCATTATAGTTTTACTCTATACAACAATGGTATAATAATTTTTAAATCATAAACTATAATATAAAACTAACATACTGGATCCGCGTTTAAAAAAATATAGTAATATAACATTCAGATATTGCTACATTGTCATCGTAAGTATCAGCTACATTTAAATTTGTTCACTTACAAGCTATCATGATTTAGTTGGAATTATTTAAGCTCCATGTGAAGATCTCAGCTCCAAAGTCGAGCAAGAAAACAAACTCAGAAACGCAGGTTGTTAAGGAATCTCAGAAAATATATTTTAAACCATTTTTCACTCACTTTTCTTTATTACATATTGACTCAACGAATAAATGCATATAATGTATAAAGTGTATATTTATTAATTTTTATTATACTACATAGTTATGACAATTTAAAGAAGCCCTTGTCGTTTCAAATCTTCATAAGTTTTGCGATTGACCACATTTCCTTGTGAATCTTCATATTCTTCATCATTTTCCGCAACGAACCTCTCACCTTCCTTTTGATTTTTTATTTTTTCCCACACTATAAATTAACATTATATTTATAAAGTATAGTTAAGTTTACTAAATAATCAAAAATTACATGTTCTCTATATATTAATTAAAAAATGTATTAAAATATATTTTTTTAGTATTTTCCTCTTTAACGATAAAAAATACAATAGTAATTCTATAATCAATAGTTTTCGGACTACATGTTTCTATTTTACTTGTAAAAGTTTCTTTATGTTCATAAACAAAAAACACAGCAGAGCTTTAAAATAGTTATAATAGAAAAACAAGCTAAAAATACTTACAAGCAAGTGCATCTTCAATTTGAGTGACATTAGCAAAATGGGCAGTGTTAGGAATTCCTAAACATCGCATGCCATGAGCATGACGCCATTCAGCAAAGTGCCTTTGAAATGCTTTTGGACCCTTATAGGTATAATTACCACATATTTCACAAGTGTAGCTTATATTAAGACCATGCAGCTTGTAAAGCCAATATGGAATCGGCTGTAAAAAAATAACAAATATCAAAAATATGTTGAGGGTTATAACAATATTTTGACCAGACTAGTCTCTGTGGCCAAAGACTGTTTTAGTAGGTACCATTGGACATTATGAGTTCTGATTTAAAGGATGTTGAAATTCTCAAATGTTTAAACTCATATCTCAAGCGACATACATATTAAATACGACAAACGGGATGTAGTGTTCACATACGTCATGAGCAATTTATTCATTATTAAAAAAGATGTATTTTCTTAACATCAAGGGAAAATTTTGCTCATATAACAAATACTATATTTAATAATAATATATTCATACTTTGCCATCCCATCCCAGAGGTAAATTCTTGGGGTTGTATGGCACTTCATCATCATCAGAGTCAACATCTGGTGCAGCAGATGCATCACTTTCGTCATCACTTTCATCTCTTCTCTCTCCTGCTGCACGAGCTGCTCTCCTGGTCACATTTTCAATTGTTGCTGTACGTGTACTACTCACAATGTTTGCAAATCTGTCAATGATGAAGCATTTAACTTTTAAAAAATATTAATGATCATCAATAAACAAATTAATTTACAGTTTTTTTATAATGTTAAAAAATCATTGGCCAACAAATGTAGAATTTTAGTAATAACTAATATAAAAAATTAACTCGAATTTGTAGTCCATGCCATTGCCAACATTATTTTAATAAATGTATACTAATGTAGTTTAAAATTCATCCATTATTAACAAATAACTCTTTTAACATTCTGAAGTCAAGGCCATTTTCTCGCATACTGACCAAGTGTGGATTATGGATTAATTGATTTATTCCTTACACATTGATACATGAAATGGTTACCTATAAACCTGAGCTTCAATTGCTGCAATATCCTTATGACGTTGTTGTGTAGTAGCTTTTGCCTTAGTTGCTCCCTTCTTTGCAACTAGTGATTTATCCAAAGCTGTTTGACCTTTTGTACTGAATAATCTGAAAATATATAGATATTAAGTATAAACTAACAAAAATATTGGAGGTAATATTCAAAAATATTTTATAATGTATCCTATGTTAAATATTTAATCTAATAAGTTACAATAAATATACCTCTGTGCTCTTTCTTCTAAAGTTCCACCACACTTTAGTCCAAGGGCCATGAGAGCTGACTTGAGTCTATCTAAGCCTAGAGAGGCAAGTTCTTCCCATGATGAAAATGCTGACAAATCCAAATGTGCACCAACATTTGTTAAAGCTCCTCCAGTTTCTTTCTGTAGAAAGATTTAAGAATTGCAGTTATCAGATGTAATAATTATCACTTTTGAAAAGTAGAGTAAAAAAAAATTTAATGTTTTCACATATTTGAATAAATTTTACTTAGAAATTATTAAAATGTATATGATAAAAGATGTACATTTCCTCCTTTTAAGATAGCTTAAAATACCTACTGGCCAACCAGGAAAAGTCCCTGCCTCCCATTGTTTAACAAAATCATGATGTGCAGCGGCCATTTCTTGTGCTTGATCTAATAGGGGCTTCACTCTATTAACAAAGTCCTTAAGATAAGTTAATAATGTGCGGATATAGTTCCGGTAGTCACTGTTTTTTCTCTCACGAGGAATGTCAAATAGATGGTCAAAGATGCTCAGGTAAGTAATGTAATCCACTTTCTGGAGACAAGATGGTTTTTAACATTAATTATAATCAATTTAATTTTAATAAGAAAAAAAAGGTATGTAAACATATATACCTCAATACCCTTTAAATTAATAAATTTTTCATAACATTCATGCAAGTCTAAATATTTTCCATATCCCTCTTCATCTGTAAACTCTACTGGTGCTGAAATAGAAAAAATAAATCATATAGATGTCTATACTTTTAAAGGATGTATTGCAATAATTGCATTAAAATAAATACTCACTGGTATAATCTTCAGAAGGATTTTCTCTTATTTTAGCTAACTCTTCGAATTCTACAGACATAGGTACACATATCTAAAATCATTACATTATATAAATTAACAAATTAAATAACTAAAGAATTTATACAATATATACGATTCCTTATATTAACACTGTATGTTTTCTGACAATTGATAGTTGACGATGGGAGACATACTAGTAGTACTGGGTTAGAATAGTGATATGGTTTCTTTGTATCACTTTTAGAGAAAGAACTATTGTGCTGGCAAAGACAGGTTTAGCTTATCTTTATTAAAAATTCATTGGGACAGAGCTTGTTAAAAAGTATTTACAGTGATATACAATCGCAAAACTCCCGCATCCGGCACAGTTCTGTTGCAAAATGTACCTTAACAAAATGTATTAAAATTGACAAAAACAAAATGCATTAGATTTCTATAAGCTTAAATAAAATTTTACTTAATTTCTAAAATTATTTTATAATCCAAAACAGGGACATGAAGATGTACCTTAACAATTATTATATGCTCTACTATTCCAGATTGAAAAAATTATTAAACATAAATTTGAAAATAAAAGCATAGAGTGAAAAAACTATTACTTATTTAATGTACTTAGCAGTGGTTATCTTAATACAAAAATAGTACTTATATATTTCAGTACTTATACTTGCAACGATATACATTATCATTATGGAGTACAGGTAATATTGTGATCAATTGGAAATTACAAATTATATGTATGGTTTATACAGAAATTGATACATACATGAATATTTTACAACTTTAAAACAATAATAACTTTGGGAAGATATTTAAAGAAGTTACAGCCATATCAAAAAACATCACTTTAATTATATACCTTAAAAATATTTATGAAAAATATATTTCCTTACTTCATTAGGGTGTTTTCTATGAAATTCCTTGATTTGTTTTAATCTAGCATAAAATTCTTGAAATTCATTGGGACCAGAAAGAGCAGCAATTTCTTCTTTTCGTAAACCATCTTTATCCTCATACAACTCTTTAAGCCTTATTGTTGATTCCACATATCTCTATATTATAGTAATAAAAATTTTATTAAAGATAAAACTATTTTTATTTTATAAGTATATTTTAGAGTAGATTGTACTTACATCATGCAAATTCTTTAATCTATGCTCACCGTTAATAGTTTCCCGGTGCTAAAAACAAATTTATGAAATACATTATAACATGTCATTTATTCTTCTTAATAGGTCTTAGATGTAAAATAATTAATGAAATCCATGTAAACATTGTTAATAGATAAATGATTTTTATGGATTGATAGATAGATAATACTATCAATTAGGTATAAACCATTTTTTTTTTTCGGTTGATGTCGATGCTTTCGGCCACTATTATGGCCGCGAAAGCTTCATCGGACCCTGCGCTCGCGGATCCGGACTCCGCGAGCTGAAAAGTATGGTATATATCATGAAATTTTTTAAAAATGAGCGGAATAGGCGCCATGGAGTATAAATAACAATTATTCTAGCATCCTCTTTAAAATGTTTAAGAAATCGTAACACAAAATTATGATAACACAGATTGTAGGATGTTGATTATTTTGTCACACTAGATTTAATTTTAATATGAGTCGCTTAAAGTTTAAAAACTGTTTAATTGCATACAAGCTTATAAGTGCGATATGTCAAGTATTAGTGTAATAAAATTACATAAATAAATTGCATTACATGTACAAATAAGAAATAAGACCTAAAACAAAATAAAGAATTAGCCATTACATATGATGAAGAAAATACTTACTCCGGTCTTTTTGTGCAAAATCTCTTTGACCATAGCGTCCATTGTACGCTCTCTTTCCTCATGGTAACTTCTTTGCTGTTCTAAAATAGTTTCCATATTTTATTTGCCAATAGCAAGAATTGTTAATAATCTATTTAATATGCGCTTAACTTAAAAAAAGAAATGTTATTGCAATAATTCTCACTTGGAACACATAAAATAACCAAACAATCAAAATTGCCAAGTTTGACGCTTGACGAGCAACATGAACCATTAACTTTTTCTTTTTTCTAACGCTGTACAGAAAATATTTTAAGACATAATAATTTTTTTCCCTTTTGTAAGAAAAAAGAGCACAAAAGACATGTTTTTATTTAGTTTTTACGGTTACATCATGATTTTAATTTAGTTGTGAAGGTACAATATTATTGTTTTAAATTCTTTAAATAAAGCTATCGAAATCATTATAAATTATGGTCAAATTTGTAAAAGAAATCAATTAGTTATCCATAACATATAAGTCGAGAATTCCGGAAGAAAAATACTTCAATATAATGGCTAACCAATAATTCCTTTTATTTAAACTAATATCTATCTGACATATGGTAACATAAAACAATGGCTTTAAGAATAAGCTGTACGTCTCTGATTTTTGCCTCTGTCGAATAATACGAATTGAATGATATAAATAACAACACGTATGTAGATACTCGCGTTTATACAGTACAGTGTTACGAAATCATTTAGTCAATGTATCATAGTTTATTTAAAAATGTATACAATATTGTCAAAAGGACACAATTTTTTTTTTATATTTAGTATGATTAGCTGCATTACTTACCACAATCAAATTGTATTGAACATGAAATTTTATTAGGTATTATTGATCCATTGCAAAAATTACTTACTTATAAACTTTTTATGACATATATTGAAACCCAGCCATAGTTCGAATGTATCAAAGTACGACAAAGACGTTCGACGAGCACTTTCGGCAGCTAGGCCCGCAGCTCATCCGGGCGGCCGGGTCTCTCAGCCGACTCCTGCCCAACATGGGGGGGCCGA
>DWLS01002531.1:0-17886 GCA_018246255.1 Pachliopta kotzebuea | reverse complement strand
CTCGGACTATAGTCGGAGACCTTCTTTGCTTATAAAATACTTATTTGTTTTTATAATTTTTATCTACTAATAGCAAATGCCGATAAATGTGATACTTGCTAATTATTTTTGTTTCTTTTAACGGCATCCTGTTTAATCTTTTCCATAAATTTTAAAAGTACTTCTTTATTATGCGACGTTACTATTTCGCTTAAATTTTAATTACTTATATTCTTGTCCATTCAGTTATCAATGATTACTATTACCCCGGTGTTGCTATACATAAGGCTATCGCTCCGACTGCCGGAGCCAAATTTGAATCAGATCGTGCTGACTGCGGAGCAGGTCCTGGGTGAACAATGGAGTGATAAATACAGCGGCAATTGTGTGGAGCTGATATAAATGAGGGTATCTGGCTGAGCCGTGTCGTCGCCGGTGGTGCTATCTCGGCTTATAATGCGGCTAAGCCTTATCTTTAGATAAGCAATTTATTAAGGTACTGTATATCACCTAAGTATGAGTTAGAATATAACAATATTCCAATAGTTATGTGTTCACTTGATGGTGAGTGTTACGCTTGCCCGTTGTTAGAGATTTTTTTGCTGTTAAGATGCGACCTGATGGTAAGTATCATATTCTGCTCTTTGCTAATTTAAAACACCATCCAAATCGGAACATAGTAATATACTCACAGTACTGTTTGCCACCTGCAATAGGACCTACCACCAATCTACTTAACGTTTGAATAATTATTTTAGGATTATATCTCGCGTTTACTATTGTCGGAGTATTTGTTTTCTAAGTATTTTTAGTGTTTCCCAGGTTGTATTAAAATTGGACATTACATCACCATTATTAAAAGTCCACTGCTGGACATAAGCATCCTCCAATAGTGGGTTGATTTACTTCATCTCCCATCTCACTGAACTTATGCGATTTGGTGACGGCCAGAGCCTCGTTTGTTGATTAGCAGGTTGTACTATGAGCAGGTGAGTTTTGGTTCCGTGAGTCGTTGTAAGAGATTCTTTACACCCCATTAAAATTGGACTAGTCTATCTGGCCACAGACTGTTTGTGAGTAGTAAGCACTAAGAAATATCTCATTAGCAATAGGACCGTCAGTTGTAATAAATAAACGATACCGCGTTCATATAAAATCCAATAGAGGTATAAATAATTAGGCAATTATTTGCAAAAATAAAACGTCTCGGAGCCCAGGCCGGGAATTAGTTGAATACGTGGAGGGAATGGCGGTCCGTTCATCAATTAGTCGGGCCCGAATGGGCCTATAATCGGCCGATAGGAGACAGACGATAAATAAATAAGCGTCCTCCGCACGCCCGGGGCGGAGGCTCCTCGTTAAGCGCTCCACTTGCGCGCCGGCCCAAGCCACGGGACCTAACACAAAATCATTTATACACAAATGATTTTTGTTTATTTAATCAACCCTCCGGTCTTTTAAACCATCAAGCTAGAGTGTGAGATTAATTTTGGCAACCGCCTCTCTGATGTGTGAAGACGAAAGTCACCGCAAATTCAAAGAATTTTGTAAAATTTAAGGATGAATGGAACGGAATAATTATTGATGTATAAGAACAGATAACGTAAATATAAAACAAGCAAACATAGTAGAGTAAAATAAAATTAAATATGCAGCGAACATTGGACTGAAAGGCGATGCCTCAAAGAGGAAAAAAGATATATAAATAAATGCAAAATGAAAGATAAGTACAGTTTGGAAAAGATAAAATAGAATAAATATTGAAAACAGTATATACAACAATGAAAGGACTTTTACCCAAAACACGTAAGACAAGTCTTAAAGAAAACTTCAAACCTTTGGTATATTATCTCGTTACACTAGTAACTTCTATAGCATCTTTCAAATAGTAATACGAATTTTAGATAATACAACTCGACTGAAGAAATAAACACTTCCTGATGTCTAAGAATATTAAAACAAAGATAACAATACATAATTGATGAGACAACAAATTAATTTCCTGCCCCTTGTCATTTTTTTAAAGGTAAGGTATGCAAAAGGATATAGGTAAGCAAGCGGTTACTACTACACGAGCCGCAGTAACTAGTCTAAGGGTCTAAGCAAGGATAATTTCATTATATTAAAAAGAAAAGTCACGTCACTAATCATGATACAGATACCATACCATACCGTCCAGCTGTGGACGTCTACCGGCTGATGAATAACACACAATCTGGCTAGGGTTCCGCAATTTTAATTGTTGTTGTTAATTTATCATAATTTATATTAATTATTGTTGTTTTAGTATGTACTCTTTGCCGTGCTTCTTCAAGTTGAATGTTAATTTCTAAATAAGTTGATGCCCATAGCGCCAATTTAAGTTCAATTCTTCCGTCTGCTATCACCACTTTTGATTATCATCTATCCCTAAAACATTTTCATTTATATTTATTTATTCGTTGCAAAAATTAACAGGTCTCTTTTAACTTGTACCCCAAGAGAGGACTGTATTAAGTAGTTAAGCTCATCAAAAATACCAGCCTGTAATAGAAACATACTTGGCAGTCGGCATTAAACATTGAACTGGCAAAAGCGGTGGATGAACGGTGACCACGCGAAGACTTACGAATAAACAATGCGATGCGGACAGTAAGATATCTGCTCACTTTTAGGTTATTTCTTTAAATACTCATATCCTTTGTAATAGCCTAGTCGTTTGAACGTCAGCCTCCCACTCCGAAGGTACCGGGTTCAAATCCGGCCTGAACCAATGAACTTTTCAATTTATATGCAGTTGGCATGACTCCAACTTATATCACGTAATCTGACGGTTAAGAATAACATTGTGAAAAAAATTACATATCTATGTAGATGTGATGACCATCCGCGGACGGACTGCTATGTGGAATGGAGAAGGCAATGCCAACATTACTACATTATAACTGACAAAGTCGTCATGTGATCCACTACATGATAAGCACGACCCTCAAGCATAAGGAAATACGACTTAGAAGAAGAAGAACCCTTGGTCCGTGTGGGCCAAGAATCATTTTAACATTTTATTTGTTCTTAGCAATAACTATAGTCAATGATTCTATCATCCTAATTTCTTTCATCTTACTTTCCATATTCCGTTCTTTCTTCGCACATGTCTTATCTCTTATTTTTACCATCCTTTCTTATCAGCTGCACCGCGCACAATGAGTCAGGTCAATCGTTTATTAAGATTTACACTTATTGCAATTTCCTTCCTTACTTCTCATTTCACTATTTCTTTTATTTACTTTCCTTCGTCTAATTACGTTACTTTTCTTAATTACTTATGTTTTTCATTTCCCCATTCTTACAGCTTTTAGTGTTTTATGTTTTATTTAAATTTATTGTGACCGTCACTCGTCCACTTTTAGTATTAACAACTTTCCGGATTTGCTATCACCAAAGTTTTTTTAAAACAGAAAGCTAGAATATTTAGGTCGCATAATGAAAAATTCACAACAGGAACTGCTGTAGCTCATCGTTCAAGAAGAGAGTCAATGAAAGAAAAGTGTGAGTCGCAGAAGAATATCCAATAGTTTGGAAAGAGTACCCTTTCGCTTTTTAGAGCCACGGTGTCTGAATTCTAAATTGGCTTAATAATTGCCGACCTTCGGAAGAAGACGGTACCTTAAGAAGAAGAAAATTTTATTAAATCTTACCGGAACTGAACAGCGTTATATTTAGATCGAATCATATGACGCAAATATTTTTTTAACTGTATAGAAAAATTTTAACTTTGTACTAAAAAAGGTACTGGATCATCAAATTTGGTATTTATGTTGTAAACGGTTGAGTTAATAGCAAATTACTTTTTTTTTTCGGAATTGATTCTATGAAGAACTTGTTCAGTAAATCCTATCTCGGAAGATCTCATTTGGAAATTTACCTTCTTATCTTCATTCAAATCGTCACGGATCTAAATGCACTTGCGCAGGAGTTTATTCCCGTCGGTAACCTCGTTTCTCTCCGTATATACAAAGGCTGTCGCTCGTTTAATAGTTTAAAATACTTCACTATCCAGAGCATCGTAACAATTTGAAAATAATGAAGATAGCAATTTATTAGATTATCATCGGTCGTATCATAAATATCATACAGCCCTAAGAAGAGAAGAACATTTCCTTTTATATTATGCGCAATATGAGAGGATAGATTATTTGCAATTGTTTGTTCATATAGGTCTGTTAATAGCATTATATTTGTTACTGTAATTATTTTCATAGTATTTTACTTTCGTCCGAGTAAGTCAAGAGCGTTGTAACTCACAACAGCTCACGGAACACAAAGCCAATCTCACCTGCTCATGGTGCAACCTGCTATTCGACAAGCGAGTCTCTAGCTCCCCTCCAATCCGCATTGAGCCTAAATCCACTCATTTTTGGGGGAGGCCTATATTCAGCAGAGAACGTCTATCTCCTGATAATGATAAGTAAGAATCTTCCTAATTCCTTCTTTTTAAAGTGTTATATCCTTAAAATTGGGCGACCAATCAGACTTTATGAACCGCAGCAGTGAACAGCTAACCGTATTTGGTCTAAACCACCGATGTGATTTCTTCAACCGTTTCGAGTTTATCATCTTTCAAAATAAATAAAGTGTGCTTGTAATTTTCTTTGTCCAGGTCGCGTGGAGGGGGTAGATGTTTTAAATTTTTGATTTTAATGTTATTGGCAGTGGGAATTTTGGCATCGCAGTAGTTGCGGATGCCAAGGCGACGTCGCCCGTGCGAGTCCCGCGCGACCGGTGTGCGCGCTACATGCGAAATCGATTTGGCTCCCGCCGAGTCCACTCCTCATTTATAACTGAGCACAGACACGTGTCCCAAGGTGCGATCACAAATTCGGAGAATGAGGAATGTCCTCTTACATTTACACTATCTTCTTAACCAACAACAACTGGTGATAAGTTTCTGTTGCCGCAGACCGTTTAGGTAGGTACTACCGCAGCTCCCATTTCTACCGTCAAATTGTTCTATGCAAGCCTTACTGCGTTCTGTTTTGAAGGGTGTTGTGTGCTAGTAAAATTACTGGAGTAACGAGACTACCGTCTCAAAGCGTCAAGCACTATGTGGTTTTGTATATACCATCTTAACCAGCACCACGTTATGAGCAAGCGTGTTACTTAACATCAGGTCAACGACTCGCTCGTCTAGTCGCCTCCTTGAATAAAAAAAACACTGAAATTAATAAATTGTTTTTTTTCTTCAAAAATTTTCAAATCTCTTATATTGAAACTTGGCAAATTTTTGTAACAGAGTCTTATATATTTTTTTAGTCGAGTTAATTTCTTATTTACTATGTAAGGTATATCTAATATTTGAGACTATCTTAAGTATAGTTTAATGAGAAGGATCACCTGGTGATGAAATTCACCATGTATAAAAGTGTAACTAGAAATCATATAAATAAACAATTCTCACTTATATCTCTGTCCATCTCTTCGTCCCTTCCCTCATCCTTTTACCCTCGGCTTTTTCCTTTCTGTTATATTTTTATTTATATAGTTCAAGTTGCGGAGTCCGGATCCGAAAACTCTGGGACTGATGAAGACTTCACAACTATAATAGTGGCAAAGGGCATCAACATCATCCAAAAATATATATTTATATAAATAAACTAGAAGTTTATTCAACACCCATAGATCCTGATCTAAATGCAATAATTACGAGAACAGGCAACTGTAAACATAATTACAGTCTAGAGCATTTAGCGCGTTAGACCTCTAGAATCCTTAACATTACTGACCTCACAATTTACGGACAACCGCCGCAACGCTTTAAATTACCGTAATAAATCACCGGTAATTGTACAAACATTTAAAATAGTTTCTTTAATACCATCTATTATAACAAGATGCATTAATATGACATACAAAGTACAAAGTTCTTCCTTTGTTACAAGATCAAGTCTCTCAAAAAATTAAAACAATTAAAAAATTTACTGTCTCTTTTACCTTTAGTATAAAGATTTTTTTAAATATTTAGGACTAGATCTACTTTGACTTTACTACTAGTCATAGAGATCGTCTGGGTAACACCGCAGCTCCTATTTCTACTGCCATATTACTGTGCAGATATTACTGTTCCAGTTTAAAGGGTGCTGTGCGAAACTACTGCGGTAACTATACAACATATGTGTTAAAGCGAGAAGCGTACTGTGGTGTAGTATATAATCTTATCTGTTGCTGGAACCTATCACTTACCATCAGATAAACGCCTTGCTGCAAAATCATCATAATCGCAGTTTTGTTTTTGGCTACTATCACTTACTATTTCTGCCTTACTACATAGTAGTAAAAATTTAATTTAATAAAAGGTAATTGCTTAAAAAGCAATTGTCTACTTTAAGTATTAAACTTTAGCTTTATTTTAAGAAACTTACTTCATTTTGAAGGTTTAAAAATTAATGCTCTGTTAACAGCGCTGATAGCAATGCTTTTTTTCCATTGAAAGGAAACGTAGTTATCTTTATTTTGCTGCTGGAAGCTTTTAACGGCTTTCAGAGATATTTCCATTCGGTGCAAAAATGTGTTAAGGGATTAGTTAGAAAATATAAATAAGATTAATTACAGTTTTATATTAGTAATTTAGCGTTTACTTAGTTAAACATTAGGTAAACATTTCATTTTGTTTAGTGGTGAGAGTTTAATATTAACACAGTTAAATGAAAATGGATTTTTTGAGCTACTTTTGAAAAATCTAGTTGCTGGGGCTCGGTTATAGCTGATGCTTAATACGAGGTTGTGTCTTAATGGCGAGTATAGCTCAATGTCCGCAAGGCACACGTTGCGGGAGGCGAGAGGGGAGAGTGGGGGAGAGGGAGGGGAGTACCGAAGTCAGGAGCCGTTTAAAAATTTAGATACAAATTTGTGTCTGGCGGACCGAAGCGTTTCAAAGTATACGTCTTGCAGTGCAAACGGCGGCACCGCGGGAAAATGCACACTTGCCGCCCTGTCCATTGCAATTATCCATGAAAATAGGCCGCCGGCGCCCCTGTCGGGCTAATACCGACCCTATTCCGACAGCAGTCGGACGCGGACCGACACACCGCTGCCGAGGGCCCGTGCTCCGCTACAGTCCGCTTCAGTCGCCACGCGAAAGCCTCCCTGAATAACTTATACGAAGACATGAGTGATTGAGTAACGCTGTAATTATCTGTAAGGCTTCATTACATCGTCTTCAATTTTTATTTCAGCGAATATTCAGACGTTAATTTTATATCACGTAAATATACCCAGTTGAATCGATAATGGCTTCAATAGCGAAGTAGTGCAGGCTGTTGAAAACTTTGCAAATTACGAGAGATTTGCATTACAAGAGATCTTAGAGATCGATGAAGATAAAGCCTCAAAATCAACTAAAAATTGTCATATATTTCAAGAACTAAACTATTAATTTCATTTTAATATGTAATTCCTGTAATAATCAATCGTTTCCAGTAGAACCATTGCATATAATAAGCTCCGTTATAAATATTTAAATCGTATCAAGGAAACGAAGGGGAAAATTACAGAAATATTAGCCAGAGCTTAAGCGGAATGCAGAATAAGTAAGCAATAAATAGTATTTAGCTTAAGAAAAACAAATAGCTGGAGAACGTACGGCGGGCCGCTGCAGCGGGGTATGAGAAAAAACGGTATTCACCTTTTGGCTGGCAAGCCTTTTAATCTCAATTACGTATTACAATGATATATTTACAGGGGGCTCCGGGCGCGCCGAACAAGCGTTCCTCTTGCTCTTTTTTTAGTATAATAATGAGGATTTACGAGGCCGCGAGGGATCTTTTGGGAGGAATGCCACGTTTTGTTAGAAACATCCAGCCAATGAATTCCCGCGACGGAGGACGTCTCCTCTCCCACCCCTGCACTGCTTTTCAATATTAATTCTTTATTGATCGTGATCTGTATTACACTTTCTTTATCAGTAGATAGAAGTCCGTTGAACATTGACTTCACCATGTACTGGAGGGATTTAGGCCATCTCTAACCACGCTGTCTTAATACTGGATAGAGGGTAGCCAGAGCCTCGTTTATTGATTAGCAGGATGCACTACTAGGTGATGTTGACCCGTGACTTATTGTATGGGATCCCTTACATCCCTGTATATATATTAACAGCAAAAAATGTAAAGTTTACCTAACGCGGGACTGACTGCCGAAGGATCTTCGGGAGAGGGTAAAGGCTGTGAGCAGCAATGAACATTACATCTGACTAATGATGATGTACCATTATGGGTATTATTAAATCGAAATAAACTTTTTTGTTTATAATAAATTTTTGTATAAGGGACTTATTTCGAAATATAGGATATTTCAAATAAAATTTTATTTCGTCAAATAGCATATATAAATGCATATAAAGTATAAACATTATTACTCGGACGATACTTTCAACATTTTTTCACAATTATTATTTAAAAATAAAATTACCAACTAACTAACCGCTTTAGCAAAAAGTATCAAAAAAACATATTTAATAATAAGGAAAGAAACAAAAATATGAAGTAGAATTTTCTTTGAACATCTCTCGATATTGTATTTTACCTTAACACGTTTTGCCCCGACCCAGTTCACAGCGACATTGACGTCCCGGTCCAAATACACTACCTTGCGGGATCCCGGCCCGACAGCCGTACCCGCATTACGCTGATTAATATATGTTTTGCTCTTATTCGGACGCAGAACTATTGCGGAACGACCTCGGCGGGGTTATAACGAAACACAGGCGAAAGAGCATGTACTGCGTATATACCTTGGTAACGATTCCTAAAGACGTTTCATGACCACCAATGTCGAACGCTTCACAGTGGTCAGGTACCTGCATTACTTATTAACGTCGATCAGAAGCGAGAGATGTATGTGACTTAAAAATAACCCTTACCCCTTTTTTATTCTACGAGACTATGGGACCAGCCAGCTGTTCACCTGATAGTAAGTGATACGCTTGCGCATAATACTGCGCTGATTAAGATAGTATACATAGCACATCAAAGCGCTCATCGCTTGAGATATAAGTTATTAGGTATCGTTACTCCAGTAATTTCACAAGCATAAAGTACCCTTCAGATCGGAACACAGTAATGTTTTCACATTAGTATATGACGGTAATTTTTGTGGTGGTAGTCCTTAGTATGGTCATGAAGGCTTCGTCGTCCCAGAACTAGCAGATCCGGACTCTGCGAACTCTGGGTTTTGACTGAATTTGTAGGTATAAATATACAGTATATATATATATAGCGAAACGGTCTGCAGATTTTTTTCCCAATGTTTATAAACTGATCCGTAATGTGTCGTTGCAATTGCAACTCGTGTCGTTGAAATTTACGAGATAGCGGCTGCACGAGCGGCCATGTGCTCGCCGCCCGACCAAATTTGCATAAATACTGCAATTAACAAAAATGTCACAATCACCAGCCGTCCCTAAAACTATTCCCCGTGTTCCGGCACAGAAATGTACCGGCAGCGCTTTGGCATAACGCCGGGCATATTTTGAATGAACACTTTTATTTAGGTGGATAACGTCATATTTACAACGGGCCGCGGGGACGGTTGCCAGGTGGGTTGACGACATCGCATTCACAGATAAGAAATCTTCGCAAATAATCCAGAATAAACAGGTTTATTTGGGGCTGATGTAGGGAAGAAGGAAGTTTATGCAGAGCCGACGAAGTTTTTACATTACTATTCAGTACGTATGTGTGTGTTCTTTAACGCTTTACACGTGTCGCCGCTACTTTACAAACACACAGCCCACACAGCACAATTTCTATTTAACATTTCTTAGCAAACATTATGTTACGTATTATATTTTAAAAACCAATCTAAATAAGATAAACACATACAACATAGTTATCAGCTGGTATATGTCCACTGCTGGAAATAAGCCTTCTTTAGGAAGAGATCCTTTCTTTATTAGTAAAGGATGGATTCTGGTCGTCTTCAACCACGCTGGCACAAAGCGTATATGTGGGGAGCTAGAGCCTCGGTAGCTGTTAAGCAGGCTGCACCACAAGACGGTAACTTTGGCTGGGGACCCTGACTTTGATGTATTCTATGACAAATCATAAAATGAGGCTACAATAGATAAAATAGTAATAATTTGTATCAATGTTGAAAGATAACATTCTGAATCTAATTCCACAGAACGGAAAAGTTATGAATATAAACTATTAACGAAAATTATTGAGAAACTTAACAGAAGAACTATTCAAGAACAAAAAGATACACAGTTTACTATGAAGTTCATCAGTTGTAGTATCAATAGCGAGAAAAGTTTTACACAAACACATAGACTGTTAATAGCCCGTATCCAAACACTTGGATAAGGATCAGCCGACGGTAATGGAGTAGACGGCGTTGCCACTATCGCCACTTACGGGTCCAAGATTACCATTACAAATGGAATCGAATAACGTTTCCTCCGAGTAAATCTAGCCTTTGACCTGGAGGCGCCGCAGACGCGGCCGCTGAATATGCTAACTGGGTGCTCCCTGTCGGTAAATACGGCCCGCCGACATATTGCCTCGCAAACGTATCGATATATTTTACATTTGAATTTCAAAGTTCAAAGCAAAGCTTAGTTTTTATGCAACGCTCTAACCGAGCTTACGGTGGCCGGTCGGTGGGCCGACGTGACCGGACTCGGTGACGTCTCGCCACAGAATACATGCACTAGCACGCAGACTGGACTTCCAGCACCGAATTGCTGCACTGATGGTCACAAAAGTAATTTTTCAATCAATAATTAATCTAAAACTATTACTTATTTATACAAATATTACATTTAGAATTATAAAATTGCAATACATTTTTCTTAGTTTAGTACTTACTGCTTCCGCAGCGCAACTAAACATTTTTCAAGTCTATCAAGATCCGTATTTCGTTTTATTTCCAGATTTGGTGGAGACGAGGAATTACTGGTGTAACGAGACTTCCTTACGTTTCAAGGCGACGGGCGCGATGTGGTGTTATATATACCATCTTAACTAGCACCATGTTAAGGGCAAGTGTTTATCTACCATCAGGTGAACGTCTTGTTCGTCGAGACGCATAAAATAAGTTTCAATTTTGGTTGGTACAGTTATT
Source organism: Pachliopta kotzebuea (assembly GCA_018246255.1). Taxonomy (NCBI): domain Eukaryota; kingdom Metazoa; phylum Arthropoda; class Insecta; order Lepidoptera; family Papilionidae; genus Pachliopta; species Pachliopta kotzebuea. The sequence goes on along the minus strand of DWLS01002531.1, from coordinate 6,807 downwards.
TCGAAACTCTTTGAAGACCAAGCATTCTCAATTTCAAGCGATAATCTGTCTGTACAAGTATTACTGATGTGGACTCCAAAAATAATTCAGGAATAAACCAGAATTCAAAATTAATTTTGCAATTTAGTATTTATAGGGGCAAACTAATAACTTCTAAATTTTCTTCTCTTCATAGATGAATTTTTGATTATATTTGTAAGACTAACTTTATGTAATCTTTTCCAACAAAAATCTTTCTGTGTATAGAAAACATGGGTTTGTTAAAGAAGAAGTTAGATTGATGGATAATACATTTATACTAATGGTAAAACGAGCAAAGAGCCTTTATACGTCGCCTGTCTCCCCGCGGCTCCTATAATCTATGCCCAGAGGACCCGCATCGACTACAAATTGCGAGCACTCCGCGAACGGAGAACCAAAATAATATTGTTTCTTTAGCAAATATTTACTTCTCCCTTATTTCGTGTACTCCTTCGCGATACGCAAACAATACAGCCCCCGAAATTTGAATTAGGCGACGACGGAAACATGGATTCGTGTAATTTAATATGTGTTGTTATTAGGAACAGATTTATCAGAAACGGGACGACTGGAGGCCCCGACACAGACCGACGAGCTTTTAGATAGATTGATAGCGAGGGCGGCTTTATCGTTATAAGCGATTTCACCCGGGCGACCCAGTAGGACAGGAGAAATACAAAAACAAATAAATAGCAGACTAACAAGAAATGTAATAAATAAATGAGAGACTGGAAGATTTTAGTCAGAACTTTGATACTAAAACCAAAGTGGTATGATGATGAGAGTCATAAATACAAAACTATATGAGACAGTAGCTATAGCTTTTACTGTAACGACAATCGCATGTAATACAGATAAAATATAGCAGAGGACAGACTTTCACATTTTAAATATTAATAAAGAAGAGCTGTTCAAACAACTTGCTTTGGAAAGGTATTGCTAGATAACGAGTACTATATTCTGGTTTAAATTCTTTACCCTCTCCAGCAAAGATACCTACCTCTAATAAAAAATTATGTAGTGGTCTATGTAATATGAGTCTATTCAATGGTAATTCGCTAGCAATGGAAGCAGATTCGATGCCCGGCGGTACCGGTTCCCGCAAGTCCATCGCTTATCCAATTAGCCATCTCTGCTTATATAAAGTTGTAAACTGACGATGTACTTTAAAACAATTCCACTCATAAATTTGTAGGAGTGATTGTTTTTTTATAAAAAGCATGAGACAAGATGTTGCTAAGAACGGAAATAATGTCTAGACACAATCTCTAACTGTCAATCCTCAGCGAAGAGAGAACTGTGAGTCAGTAAACATTTATTATATTTACTTTTCATACCAGTATTATCGTTTGTTGCTATTTTTTTGTTATACAATCACTGATTCCAGTAGAAAATAATATCTTAGCACCAAAATATTTGTAGTTAGTGAAATTACCGTGGTAACGAACTTTAACCAGCAAGGCGTTTACTTAATGGTAAATGATACGCCTGCCCTTATGGCGCTGGTTAAGATGGTATCGACTGCAGATTGCGTTCGTCCCTTTGATACAAGTGTTAAATCTCGTTATTTCGGTAATTTTACTAGCAAACAGCGTTCTTCAAATAACACAGTAATGTGTGCACATTACTATTTGGTAGAAATAGCAGCGGCGGAACTTACCTAGACGGACAGAAATCAGAAAATATACCTACCTCACATTGTTATGACTAGACATATCAGGAAGATGAGGACTAGGTGGAGTGACGAAGGCTGGTAGGAACTGGATGCGTATAGTCGAAGATCTGGCTGAGTGTCGTTCCTTGGGAGAAGCCTATGTGCAGCAGTGGACTGCTGCAAGCTGTTAATGATGATGATACAAACAATGTATCAAATGATTAATGCTTATACTTTACTCGTAGTTGCCCGTTGCATTAGCAAATAAAAATCTAAAATAATAAATAATAAGGGAAGATATTAGTAGCATGATGATGTCATTAACAGACGTATCTGTTGATTAAGATGGCATAACGACATCCCTTTCTGCACGGAAACACGCCAATAAAGGGAAGATATTAGTAAGAATAGTAGTTGCCCGTTGCATTCGCAACTAAAAAAACCAATATATAATATAAATTTAATAAATTCATAACGTTGTTACCATAGTTATATATGGTATATATAGTAATAAGTTGGCATAGCGACATCTTGCACAGACGCACGCCAAGAAAGGAAAGATATTAGTAAGATGGTTTTAATCTACGAATGCACGACGATAAAGAGATAATAGTAAGGTTTTAAATTATCTATTTATCGTTTCCAAATCTATAAAGATCTAGAACGAGTAATTCTTCTTTCTGTTCAGATAATTTTTCTTTCTGAACGTCCACTTTGCGGAGCTAATTTGGGCAATTTTTCGATTACAATTACATTACGCCAGGCCTATTACCGGCGAATAGTATACCAGCACAGTTCTCAAATCGGGCAAACGAGATGCGGGGATCGCTGATGACTGTCATTATAGTTAATTTAAATAATCCCTCAGACGAATAGATGATTTGTATTGTATGTACAGATAGCAGAAGAAGCCGACGTCATTATTCATTCATTCTTCTAAGTCGTATTTCATCATGACTGAGGTTTGTGGTCACCATGTAGTTAACCACGACGACTTTTTTATCAGTTATAATGTAGTGGTGTTGGCATTGCCTTCTCCATTCCGCATAGCAGTCAGATGAATGTTCATCACATAGATATGTAAGTTTTCTCACTATGTTCTTCTTCACCATCAGAGCACGTGGTATTAGTTGGCGTTATACTAACTGCACGTAAATTGAACAATCAATAGGTGCGGGCCAGACTCGAATCCGTTACATTTGGAGTAGGACGCCGGCGTTCAAACCATGGATTCATTCATTTATAAACCTTCTATATTTGGTGTTTTTTTCGACTAAACAAGCAAGGCTTTTACCAGATTTTAAGTGATTCGCTTGCCCATAACACGACACTGGTTAAAATGTTATACAGCACCACATTGCGCTCGTCATCGAAAAGTGCTCAGCCTCGTTACTTCAGTAATTTCAACAAATAACAGCACCATTCAAACCGGAACACATTACTGTGTTGTCGGTTGCAATAGGAGCTGTGGTGATACCTACCTAGATGGTATGCAGTAACATAGACCTATTACCAGCTACCAACATAATTGTGGACGTCTACAATGATGATGTTAAAATTATCGCATTACCGCAAATCTAAAGCGGGACATGGTTTAATAAATTACCTGAGGACATTAATCACCAAAACCATTCGTCCGATCACCACAATAAATTTACAAGGAATATATCATCATGTGAAGGTCCTACACAACTCACAGGATTCAGGTCAATCTGCTAATCAACAATCGAGGCTCTGGTTAACCACCAACTCGAATTGGGCTAAAGTGATGGGAGATGCCCCAAATCTCCTCATTATTGGATGAGGCCTATATCCAGATCTGCATATCTATCAGCTGATGATGGCGATAGCTGATAGCAGCAATGATAGCTAGGTATTCAAATTCGGAAATACCTTCTCATCATCTAATATACATATCATTATGACTTCGGATATGAAACGGATATTTCTATGTGACTAACAATTTTTTATGTTGTTTCTTTGGTTTGTGGTGATATAGTTTGTGTAGTTGCTACAGCACATGAATCATCATATGATCTACCAAGTTAGTGTTGATAAAAATATTTTATTTTGAACTTTAAAATTAAGTTTTTTACAAAATTCTCGCATTAACCATTTTTTTTAAAACTCTCGTTAATTCAGTTGGTTCATTAAAAATATTTAACGCAAAAATTAATCGCCGGTGCGAGGGGCGTCCATTAACATTTAATATGTAATCTGAATTAACGGCTTCATAACTTTTAGTTATATTAACATTCATTTGAATTTCAAGAGGATATTAATGTTTGTTTTAAATTATTCGCAGTTGAAACATTACGTATTGTTTCTATCATCATCATCAACAACAGCAGTCCACTGCTGGACATAGGCCACTCCTGAACAACGCCTCTATTCTATTATACGGCTGTATAATATAAGAGAGAAAATATGCGGCCAAATAAAAACCTCTATAAAAATATCTAAAAAGAAAATCAAATAGTAAAGTGTAAGGTGTCTCCTTCTCGTTGTGCACCTTGTTGATCAAAAGATCAGGCTCTAGCTCCCCATCAACAAGCATTACATCATCATGATGAGAAACGGCTGAAATATTCCCGTTGTTGAGGGAAGCATATGTCCCGCAGTGGACTTCTATTAGCTGATGATGAAGTTCATAATGAATTGTAAGGGGTCTAACAACATTTCACGAGACTCAAGTCAACTCACATCAAGTCACTCACATGCTCATTATGCGTACTGCTAATCAACGAACAAGGCTCTGGCTCTGGTGGTGGGAGACTGTACAAATCTATTAATTATTAGGGTAGGCTTATGTCAAATATTGAACATGTATTGGCTGATAATGAAGTTTAAATTATATTGCAAGGAGTCCTACACAACATACAGGATCCAACCCAATCTCATCTACTCGTGGTGCAGCCTGCAAATAAACTAACAAGTCTCTGGCTCCCCATTAACACGTTTTGGGACGGTGTAGTTGAAGACGGCCTAAATTCCCACATTATTCAGTAAAGCCTATTTCCAGCTATGGACGTTCATCATCAGATGATGATACATTAAATACAATATTTTTTTCTTTTGTATATTTAAAAAAAACTACACACAAACGAGCCACTATCGCCGCTGTCTGTACTCGCTTGCGTCAGATCAATTTCCTAGTAATAACGGGATAGGCCTCCTTCTGTTCCGTACGAATTAAACTCGAAACTGCGCGGATACACGGGACAGTATTAACGTCTCTTGCAATACCTTACTGCTGATTCTCTTTTAAGCCTACTGCAAATACTGGTAGTAGATATCCGACTACACAGACTGTCTAGATAGATAAACTCTTTACTGCGCACATTATAATACAACCAGTTAACTAAACTTATAACCCCAGTAAAGACAATAGCAGCATTAGTGCTGTAAGCGATTTGTTAAAGGCAACCCAAAAATAAAGATCCAAAATAAATTAATATCGTTTAGGTACCTCCGCAGCTTCTATTTCCATCGCCAAACATTACTGTAAAACATTACTAGTTTCCAGTTTCAAAAGCGTTGTAGTTAGTGAAATTGCAGGGGTAACGAGATTTAATATCTCAAGGCGACTAGCAAAATGTGATAATGTACAACATTTTTCTTTTTACTATTTAGTGGTAGAAATAGGAGCTTCGATGGTATCTACCTAGACGGTCCCTGGCTTCGGAGTAAACAGTAAACTAAGTTCTGTTATTAACGTATAATGAAACCTATTCAATACGGCTTTTAGTTTCGTCACAAACAGATTTGGATTCATATGGATCGTTTAATGCAATACGAGCGTAATCAAGTACAAGCGTGCTGTATCGGACATTCGGATGTGAACCTTGACCGGCCGCGAGGCTCAACGACCTGCGGCGCAGCTCTGCGCACGCGCATCAAAACACGTGCGGTTTTTTATCTCCCTGAATGTAATCGATACATATTATTAAACATACACCATCAGTTTGTTACTGTCTGTAAATGAAGCTTCCATCTCAGAATTCCAAATTCCAATCAACCCGCATTGGGCCAGTGGGAGATGGCCCAATTCCCCCCTTTATTAAGAATGGTATATGTCCAGCAGTGCATGATGGCTGATGATGATGTAAATGAAGCTTTGGTATTTTATGGTTATACTGGTGGTAGGTCTCCGACTACAGAGACTGTCTAGATAGATAAACTCTTTACTGCTCACATTATAATACAGTCAGTTAACTAAACTTATAATCCCAGTAAAAACAAGAGCAGAATTAGTGCTGTAAGCGATTTTTTACAAGTTATTGGTCCTGATGAATTGTCTTTGTATAATACCTGGGGCTAAGTGATATGATTGACGATAACAGTATATCGCTTGTTAGGATTGTATACACAGCACCACATTACGCTAGTCGCCTTAAGATAGGTGTTAAGTCTCGTTACATCGGTAATTTCACTAGTTTACAACCTACCTGAACACAGTAATGTTTACACAGAAATGTTTGTCACCTGCAATAGAAGCTGCGTTGGTACTCTACCTAGATGGTTTTCGGTAAAGAAGACCTACCACTAGTAAAATTTATTGAACGTATCCATCTGGTGCCTATAATTTTACTATATCAGGTGCTGGTAATATCATTTCATATTAACATAAATTTATCATCAAACTGGTTCAGATCTTAGTTTTTTTACTCTTACTGGTGACAGGTTTTGTTACTTTCGTCTCTAGCTAGTAAGTTAAATCTTTGTTATAATATACCTTTAGGAAGTAGATAAAGACTACAGTGCTTAAACGGCTGAATCACATGATGAGTGATGATCAAAGTTATCGGATGCTGTTGAGGTTCAACCAGAAGATAATGACGGAGACAATAAATTTAAATAAAACATAAAGTGAGGATAGGTCAAGGGAAGTAAAGAGGATGAATAATGAATGAGAAGTAAAAGATAGTAAATGAAGATTGTAAGATATCAAAATAAATGAGGATAAAAATTGTGCCGAACAAGTACGGGTTCGGAAGCCCGCGGCATAAGGTTCACCGATATTACGTGTGCGTGCGTGTACTTACCTCACTCGCAGTCAGCTCCGCCGCTCGCAGGTCTTCAAGTTGTTAGTCAGTCGGTCAAGGGTCAGTCGTCGGTCTGTCCAAGTCAAA